>JAXCGZ010021273.1:52500-55000 GCA_037179515.1 Halocaridina rubra | reverse complement strand
CCCTTGCTTTCTCTGTTAAATATGATCTGGAGCAAATTTCAAGCAGTCAACACTCTTGACCTATTATTTACTTTTAATTCTTCAAACTATTCTTATTCTGTACTTTCCCTTCCACTACAAAAATTTTTCTATCCTTAAATCCTTGTTTGACCATGCCTGCTCCATGGCTAATAAGGCCAGAGACTGGGAACAACGGTTGTACCAAGCCTCTCCCTCTGATTTAACTCTCTCTGCTTTTATTACAGCTAGGCATCGCTGTCCTGCTCAGATTCGAAGGTCTAAGTTTCCTTTATAGAAAGGAAAAATGACCTTAACACCTCTCCCACTAATATATGTTCCTGGTCCTTAGCCAAACACCTCTCCAAAAACTTCTGTAACTCAAGCTCTCCCCTTCTCATTTGTTCTGATGATTGTAAAGCTTGCTCTTCCATTAACAAAGTCATTCACTTTGGTTCTCATTTTTCTGCCAAGTCTTCTGCATGCGATTTCAGCTTACATGTCCCTCTTTCTTTAACCCTATGCCCTGCCTTACTCTTTCTTCACGCAAAGTTCATAAGGCTCTTCACTTATTAAATACTAACAAGACATCTGCAACCAGCTTATATCCTTTATCTTTGTAGCATGCTCTTTTGCAGCTAGTTACTGAGAAGGGTGATTGCTCCATTCTCTCAAGCTACCGACCTATTGCCCTAAACTCTACTATCGCTAAAGATTTCGAGACTCTGCTCAATTCTCACTTCTTGAAACGTCATTAATCTAACTTGCTTATCTCCGAACACCATTATGGCTTCCACAAGGCAAAATCCACTGGTGACCTCCTGTCCTATCTTACTCATGTATGGTAATTTTCTAAGGGGAAAAATGGGGAATCCTTTGTCATTGCCCTTTGATATCTCAAAACCTTTTAACAAAGTCTGGCACAAGGTTCTGTTGGCCAAACTCCCTGCATATGGCTTTCCCTTTCTCTCTATTCTTTTGATTTCCAGTTTTTTTTCTGACCATTCTATGTCTGTGGTTGTTGATGGAGCAGCATTTAGCCCATTCCCTGTCACCAGTGGTGTTCCAGAGGTCTCTGTTCTTTCACCTACTCTTTTCCTTCTTTTCTTCAAAGATCTTTTACTGTCTCCATCCTCCTCTCTTCTCCACGCCTTTGCTGACGATTCTTCACAACCTTCATCTGCTACTTGTAATCACTCTTGTATCACTCTTTATTCTACTCTCAACTCCAAATTGCAGAGGATATCTGAGAGGGGCACCCAAATTTTAGTTAAATTTAGTGCCTCCAAGACAAATAACTATCTCTTTATCTTCCCCTCCTGATAGCCATATTATCCCTGAAACTGACTACCCTCTTAAGTCTCTTAACATAAAAGGGATCCAGATAGCCTCTAACTATTCTTGGAGAAGTCACATAATCCAAATTTCTAAATCTGCATCCAAAAAATTGGGGATTCTATTTAGTTTTCGTTAGTGCTTTTCCTCTCGACAGTTACTTAAAATCTATAACGGTCTTATCCGCCCCTGATTAGAATACTGCTCATAAATATAGGGTGCTTCTTCATATACCTATCTCCTTGATAGGGTTGAACTAAGGCATTCAGACTAATTAATGACCCTTTAATTACTTTTAATATGGATTCTCTTTCTTTTGGCTGTAAGTTATCATCCGCTTCTCTCTTCTATCGCCACTACTTCCATTTTTGCATCCCTCCACATTGCCGAGGCTGTGTAACTCTTACCTAATTGTTATCACCTAATTATACTTATGGGAAAAACCTCAAGCTCGTGACTTCCCGTCTCCTGGTCGGGTGCATTTTGTACTTAGTAATACTTGTTATACTTGTCCTTTAAACTATGGAATGAGTTAGCAGTAACTACCACCTCACTTAGTGAATTCCAATTACCAACACTAAAAATAAAGTACTTCCTTACATCCTGCAAAGAAGTTTTCTTACGAAGCCTCAAACTATGATATCTAGTTCTAGTGCCAGCCATATCAAAATATCGATCTCTATCCACTCTATCAAAACCACGAAGGAATTTAAAAACCGTCACCATATTCCCCCTCAATCCTCTAACTTCTAGTGATGGTAAGTCTAATTTCCTCAGCCTCTCCTCTTAACTGAGATTGTGTATTTTTGGCACCATTTTTATGGCATGTCTTTAAACTTTTTTCACCTTAACTACATGGTTTCTCAAATGTGGATTCCAAAAGAGGGCTACACATTCAAGCTTTGGTCTCATATAGGTTGTATAGATATTTCTGAGCACTTCCTTGTCCATGTGCCCGAAGGCTACCCTTACATATGCTAAGAAAGCATTTGCTGTCCTTTCTATGCCATTTATATGCATTTCTGGAAACAAATCTTCCAGTATATTTACTCTTAGATCTCTCTAATTCTCTGTCTCTTGAACTTCTGCTCCTGCCATTAAGTAGTTAAGCCTGGGCCTTTTTGCACTTGTACCCATTCCCAATACCTTACATTAAGAAGCACTGAAT
>JAXCGZ010021273.1:40000-47500 GCA_037179515.1 Halocaridina rubra | reverse complement strand
GTTTTATAGACAGGTGGGATCACTTCACTAGTTGTAAGCATATGTATGCAAGGGATGGAGTGCATATTTCTAATTCAGGCATCTCGGTATTGGCTGGTATGATAGACAGAGCAGTAGGGGGGCTTTGTTAGATACAAATAATGAAATAAATAATACTTGTGCAGAGAAATTAGTCAGTAAGGGTTCAGTAAATAGTGGGTCAAATAACTGGGAGCTTAAGGATAACAACCATTTGTTACATAGAACAAATATTAACAAAAAGAATAGCCACAAGAAGGGTAAACCTAGAGAAAGTTTAAATGTATATTATGCAAATAGCCGAAGTTTAGGTAACAAGATAGAAGAACTGAGAGCCATAGTATGTAGTGAGAGACCGGATAGTGAAAGTTGGATTAATTTACAGAGTAAACACCTTAAAGTTGAGTACATAATTACAGGATATAAACTTTATAATGCGGATCGCATTAAGTCTGGAATTAAGACAAATCTAAATTCAGAAACCTTATGGGTTGAAATTAAAAATAGTATAGAAAGTTTAATTGTAGGAGTAGTCTACAGACCACCTGATTTAGATAATGTAAATTCGCAAATTATATGCAATGAAATTTCTAAAGTGACCAGGTCAAACAGACTTTGCATTGTAGGCAATTTTAATTTTAGAAATATTAACTGGGAAACCATAACAGGTGAAAGTAGTTCTAAGGAGTTTTTGGAAGTAGTAGAAGACAATTTCCTTTCTCAGCATGTACTTGAAGCAATACGGGGGGTGAATATACTGGAGATAGTTCTTAGTAATAGAGAGAATATGGTTACAAATTTAGAAGTTGGTGAACCATTGGGCAACAGTGACCATGATTCCATTAGATTTAACATAATTTTCAAGGAAACTATAAAGGAAAATAAGAATAAATTGTTCCAAACTTTAGAGCAGGAGATTTTGAGGGCTTAAAAACTAAATTATCTAATGAGGTATGGGAAGGGATTTCTGGGGTACAGATGTGGGTAGTTAATCCAGCAGGTCAGGTCGCAGGTAGAGGATTACCCCGAAAATTGAGTACCACAGGCCAAGGATTATCACAAGATAAGATCAATACAGTAAAGTCTCTCACAGGAAAGAACAGCAGTCCGTCAGTTAATATAAATTTGGATGAGGAATATAACAATTTTGTCATGACTCTTAAGAATAGTCAGAGAGACTATATTCCCATGAAACATTTCAGATAAAAAAAAAATTTACCCTAAATGGATGAACAATAGAATAAAGAATCTTATAAGTATTAAAAGAGAAATATACATGAAACTAAAAAGAGGTGAAGAGCAGGTGAGGCAGCAATATATACAGTTAAGCAGGGAAGTTAAAAAGACAGAGAATCGAAAAGAAAATACAAAGTTAGAATAGCAGGAGAAGCTAAAGAAAATCCTAAAAGGTTTTATCAACGTTATCAAACAAAATTTAAGGAAAAAGTCTGACCAATTGAAGTAGCCAATGGCCATATCACAGATGATGATAAAGTGATGTGTACATGTTTAAATTATTATTTCTTATCTGTATTTACCAATGAAAACTTGGAATATATTCCGGAAGTAGAATCCATTTACAGAGACAGTCCCGATAAAATACTTAGTTCAATATATATTACGAGAGAGGAGGTAATAAAAGAAATAGATAAATTAAAGGCTCATAAATCTCCGAGACCTGATGGAATATATGCTAGAATATTAAGGGAATGTAAGGAAGAGCTTAATTGTCCATTAACTGCATTTTTTAATAATTCAATAAAATTAGGATCGGTACCCATGGAGTGGAAATTGGCAGATGTGGTACCAATATTTAAAAAAGGAGAACGAGTTAAAAAGAATAATTATAGGCCTGTAAGTTTGACGTCAACAGTGGGTAAGATTCTAGAATCCATCATTGCAAATAAAATAAGGGCACATCTAAAATTACACAGACTGATAAAACTTTCACAACACGGGTTTCTAAAGGGTTTTTCGTGCCTTACAAACTTACTGTCTTTTTATTCAGAAGTCTACGAGGCAGTAGATTGTGGCAAAGAATATGATACAATATATCTAGATTTTAGCAAAGCTTTTGATAGAGTTCCTCACTAAAGATTAGTTAAAAAGTTGGAGGCTCATGGTATAGGAGGAGCTGTTCTCAGATGGATCAAAGAATGGTTAAAAGACAGAAAACATAGGGTTTGAATAAATGGAGAGAAATTGGAGTGGGGCTTGGTTACTAGCGGGGTACCACAAGGCTCGGTTCTGGGTCCCCTATTATTCATCGTATATCTAAATGATCTGGATTCGGATAATAGTAGTAACCTATGTAAATTCGCAGATGACACTAAATAGGTAGAATTATATGTGGAAAAGAAGACATTCATGCTTTACAGGAAGATCTAAATAAATTATCTGAATGGTCGGACAAATGGCAAATGAAATTTAATGTTGAAAAATGTAAAGTAGTTAAAATGGGTACTATAAAAGACTATACGAGTTATAAGCTAAAGAACCATGAAATCATGAGTTCTCAGTGTGAAAGGGATTTGGGAGTTCTTGTGAGTAGTAATCTTAAGCCAAGAGAGCAATGCACAGCAGTCAGAAATAATGCAAACAGAATTTTAGGATTTATCACAAGAAGTGTGGGCAATAGGACGGAAAAAGTTATTTTGCAGCTCTATCCTGTATTAGTTAGGCCCCATTTAGATTATGCTGTGCAATTCTGGTCACCCTATTATAGGATGGAAATTGAATCCTTGGAGAGAGTGCAGGGAAGAATGACCAAGATGATACACAATATCAGAAATCTACCATATGAGGACATATTAAAAAAAACTTAATCTACATTCTCTAGAGAGGCGAAGAGTTAGGGGGATATGATTGAAGTGTATAAATGGTTTAAAGGGATTAACAAGGGGGATAGTAATAAAGTTTTAAAAATTCATGATCAAACCAGAACTTGTAATAATGGAGTTAAACTTGATAAATTTAGGTTCAGAAGGGAAATTGGTAAAAATTGGTTTGGTAATAGAGTAGCTGATGCATGGAACAGGCTTCCTAGTAGGATAGTAAATGCCAATACCTTAGACACCTTCAAATGTAGATGAGCTAGACATATGGCAGAGGTAGGGTGGATATGAATAGGTTAGTGCTTACTAGAAAAATCAGAAAAAAATAGAATTAATAAGTAGAGAAGAATAGAATAGGTTAGACATGCTGAAAATATCATCCAAAAATGGAGCTGCCTCGTGTGTGCCAGTAGGCATGTTGCAGTGTCCCCTATTCTTATGTTCTTATGTTCTTATATATTTAATTACTATTATTAAGAATCTCTTGTTAATACATTTTAACCAAGTATGGACTTTAATTCTTTTGCGCCCTGTTTGTGGGGATTACCAACTAACCCCGGCGGGCATTTAAGATTGATATCTATTAATCCCATGTATAGGACCCCTGGGCGGGTCTTTTGTCTTCTTTTCAATTGCTATTCTGTTTTGCTGGTTGTATCTCTTGCCATTGTACTTGCCATTGTACTTTCGTGACCAGTTTAGGTCACGAAATTAATAAGTACTTTTTATATATATATTTTCGTTGTTTTATTTAATGGGCTTTTCCTACCATATATATATATATATATATATATATATATATATATATATATATATATATATATATATATATATGTATGTATATATATGTATGTATATATATATATATATATATATATATATATATATATATATATATATTTATATATATATATATATATATATATATATATATATATATGCATATATATATATATATATATATATATATATATATATATATATATATATATATATATATATATATATATATATATACATATATATATATATATATATATATATATATATATATATATATATATATATATATATATATATATATATATATATATATATATATACATATATATATATATATATATATATATATATATATATATATATATATATATATATATATATATATATATATATATATATATATATACATATATATATATATATATATATATATATATATATATATATATATATATATATATATATATATATATATATATATATATATATATATATATATATATATATATATATATATATATATATATATATATATATATATATATATATATATATATATATATATATATATATATATGCAAGGGAAGTAAGGGTTCGAAATCCCTCTCTCTCTCTGAATCTCTTCTCAGCAATATAAATAATGTCACATGAGAATAGACAGAGATTATTTTGGAACAGCTTTGTCATCCCTACTTTTTTTTGGATTAGTATCAAGTATTTAAAATGCTTAAAATACCTTTAATCCAAGAATAGATTTATTGTAAGCAATATCTTAAGGCGCTCAGTGGATTAACTTCCTAGTTTCCACCTAGCAGGTCCCGAGTTCAATCCCCAAAGGTGATTCAACAGAACAGTATTTTCACGAGCTCTCATGAAAACAGAATAAAAATATTAAAGACACTCTATTAGAGTTCATTCCTAGTCCTCTCTAATTTATATAGTAGAGTGATGAAACTAACACTATGTCCAATTTCATTGCAGGCATGACGTAACAGCGCAATTTAAAGTGCGTTTGTCGGAAATTATGAATTTGGGAGAATATGACGGAGCCCTTCGACCTCACATGCGTACAGGTGAGTCTCATTTTCATGGTGTTGGCATTATTTGAGTTTTTTTTTGTAGTGGTGTGATGATCAATGTTGCCTATAATTGTTTGCTGGGATTGTGGGTAGAAATTTGCTTGCTTAGGAAATTTTTTCTTTCTTTGCAAAGTACGTGAGCACCTATGCGAGTCACCGTTGTTCAATTGCCATATTGACCATTTAACCAAATGCACACCATTTTTAAGTGTGTATAACTGAAGATTTTATTATGTATTCGAAATACCTTTTATACTTGAATATCCTTAAATAAGACAAATAATTTTCATATAATTTAATGTTATTGTTTTTTATTTTATTTTATTTTTGTTTTTGCATTGATTGTATATTTATTTTCAAGAGTCATTTTGTGACAACAGCGACAAAGCTGACAAAAACATTTGATATTTATTTGATATTGATGTGATTTGTTGTAAAGTTCACTTTCTCAATACATCGGCACAATGGCGATATCTTTCCTAACCTTTCGATCATCATCAAAACTTTGAAATGAGCACCAAAATTTACTCTGGTGACATCTTCGTTTAGGATCAGTTTGACTCCTGATAATAATCCCCCCTAAAAAAATGCCCAGAGACAACAACATACCATAGCTGGAGGTGTCCTCTATAGACTAAGAATAAAACGCGGTAATATAGAAAAGGATCGAACAACACAATCTTTATAAAATAAACATTCTGATATTTGTTGATATTTACCAGATTAAAAGATGAATATATATTTTAACTAAATTTTGATCGAATTTTAATAACAAAACTATAACTGTAAGAGTATAATGTGACGCATTCTAACCAAAGCATATAATCAGAATAATACGATAATCATAATAATCATAGATTTCGATTGTCATAAGATATTGATTTGATTAGTAGTAAGAAATAAAGTAAAAAACTAAAACGAATCTCTGATTAATCTTATTGAAATTATCTAACTTTGCAAATAACTCTGAACATACTGTACAAACTAAAGTTATGCTATTACTAATTTTCAACTTGTTTAGTTTTAGCCTTTAAATTTAACTCCTTATTTCATTTCCCTTCTGTCTTTGGCACTTACTCACTCTTTGTACACACTATCCATACTGGCTGAATTTTCATATAATTTGTGGCTTTTCACTCTCATAAGAATTTCCAAATGACTTTCTTCTAAACGGTTTCTAAGTTTGTTTTTTACTTGATTCATTAGAGTGAATCCTCGCTCACAGTTTGCACTAGATGCAAGGAAAGTTCCTTTAATATCCATTAACCTTGCCAAGTCCCAAAACAGTTTATTATGAAGAGCAAATACCACAATTTGTTTAACAGTTGAAATACTTTTGAATTTAAAATTTCCTCGCTCAGAAACTTTGTAATAATTAAAGTGATTAATTATTCCTGTAGTATCAGCCAGAAAATGATGATATTTAAGACAAAGAACATTAACCTCTTCATTAAAACAATTGAATAATCACAATTTGAATAGAAGAGATATTAAACACTTACACTTTTTGTACCTTATCCTCAGGGAATCTGCCCTGTAAATGGGCACATAAACACTTTAATAAAGTCCAAAAACAAGTAGTATCTAATGCTTCAGTGTCTTCTTGTTGAAGTAAAGTATTAACTCTGTTACTCCAGCAAGCATCACCTCCCAAATACTGCTTCCTGATTTTGTTAATCTTCCCGCTGGCAAAATGAAGAGAGTCTACTGGTGTCATATTACTCGTTTGTAAGATTTTGCACAGGGAAGCTAGTTCTTCAAGGACATGATTTAAAACATGGAAAGTTACATTGAATGTCACGTTAGTAGTTAGTAGGTGCGATACTACAACTGAAGGTTTTCTTTTTTCTTTACTTAAATAGGACTGTCTAGGACAGCTCAATGCTAAGTCTTTCTTCAGTTACGGTTCTTTTTCTATGCCTACATCACCACCGAATACTCTTGGATATTTGTTACACATCCCTTATTATCCCTTCACATCTGACAAATCACAACACTCAACATCTCTGTTTCTCTTTACTTTGGTTCTTAGTGTCCAGGCCCGATGAGGGCAGTATTTTTTTTTTTACCGTCCTGGTGTCACACTCAAAAAAGAAAAGAAAATTTAATATAGTGTGACAATAATTAACCACGGGGTCATTTGATCTGTCTTTTTCAAATATTTGACCAGTCTCCTATATTTAAGTTGTTGTGACAGTATCAAACAACGGTGTCATCTAATCTATCTTCTTCAAAATACGTGACCAGTCACTCATAGTTTCTTATTATTGATTGTAATGCAAAATATCTGGATAGCCATCGCACTTTACTGTGGGGTTTGAAGGTAACAGTATCATTTTGGAAGCCTCAACAATTTCTTAAAAATCACGTCACTTCACTGTGGAACAAGAAAAGTGTGCAAGCTGTTCTCATTAATTTATCAATATTTCTGATTTGTCTAACCTTCTACCAAGTAACAGAAATCCCCAAATTTTAATTCTATTTGGTTCGGAAAGGATTTCTTTAGGTCTAGTGCTCAAAATATATCCAGCAATTAGTTTCGGAAAAGCATGTTTAATAACCTGACGATGAATGTTGGCATTCAAAAGCTCGTATACCAAGGCAGAAGGAAATTCATCATTGAAGATCATTTATGATGAAGAGACCTGTGCCTCATTGGGTGAAGCTCTCTCCATACACTCTTCAAAGGAGATTTCTGAAGCAGTGTTTCTTGGAACCTTTGTAGTATATGTAGATCCCTCTCTGATCCGAAGGTGTTATATATATATATATATATATATATATAT
>JAXCGZ010021273.1:27500-35000 GCA_037179515.1 Halocaridina rubra | reverse complement strand
GGAGAAGCTTTCTGCTTGGTTAGTTTCTGTGAATGCAGCTAGAGCAGCTTCAAGCAGTTGTGTGTTTGTACACTCTTTCTTACTGTCAGGGAGGCTAGTGGTGTTTAAATTTTCTGGGTGTGCTTCTCATGGGACTAACGGTTTGTAGTTGGTGTAGAGCTTGTCTAGGCTGATTTTTGCCAATTCAGATTCCATGTTGCATTTATGTATATTTTTCAGAAGCTGGCCTGCATAGGTGTTTGAGATTTGGAGGTCTGGGTGCTTGTTGAGGGCCTCTTTCAGTCTTTTCTGTGAGTGAGATCCCTTTTCAGATAGCAGACCCTTTGTTATTGAATTGGTATTGGAGACTTGAATCCAACTATATAGAGGAGGTAGATTTGTTTCCATTTGTAGGTTGCAAAGCCTGGTCCACATAGGCACCCCCAGCATGTAACACATGGCATTGTTCTGAATTAATCAGGGATCTTATGGTGGCTATGTAAAATTTCTTCAGGACCTGAAGACCTGCTCCTTCTTGAAGAGATATCATATATCTCATAGGGGTTAGTCTGTTATGTGCTCTTTCTCTGAGATATGTGATTTGTGGTTTGAAGGTGAGTTGCCTGTCTATATAAACTCCCAGATACATAAATGTATCAACCCACTCTATGTTTTCATTGTCTAGGGTGAGTGGAGATAGTGTTACTGGAGTTTTTATGATCATAGCTTTTGTTTTATTACTGTTGATTTTGAGTCCCAGATCCTTGCTTTTCAGATGGAACAGGTCTACTGCTTTTTGAGCACTGGCTAGTATTTTGCCTCATCTGCTGATGAAGATCACGTCGTCGGCATAGATGAAGATGTCTACTCCTTGGGGTAGTTGTAGTTGAAAGAGGTTCTCCATTAGCACATTGAACAGCAGTGGGCTGAGAATGCCTCCTTGAGGGGCATCATTTTCTGATTTCTTATATGTTGATAGTTGTCTCTGGAATTTTACTCTAGCCTCTCTATTTCTGAAATGGTTTGAGACCCAACTGAGTAGAAGTCCTTTAACTTCCTTGTTTGCTAGGGAGCTCAGAATGTCTGCTGGGTTGGCCAGTTCAAAAGCTTTCTCAAGATCTAAGAAGACTATGACTGCAGCCTTGTTGCTTATGCAGCTGAGGGCATCCATAATACACTGTGTGGTGCCTACATTATATCTGTAGGCATACAAGTGCGGGTGTAAGGGGCCCATTTTGAATTGTATTCTCTTGATCACCATTTTCTTAGCTGTTTTTTTCCAAACAGCTTAGTAGAGATATGGAGCGTGGATTCATTGGGTCTCTGGGTTTTGGGATAGGCTGAATGTCCTGTTGACTCCAGATCTTCGGCCAAGCCCTTAATATGTAAGTGGTGTTTGTCACATGGAGATAGGCGGCTTCACCTGAAGTGCCCCTGGTGTTGTTCATTGTATAGGTGATGCCATCTGCTCTGGGGGCTGTGCCTTTTCCTTTATGTTTAGTGTTTCTGAGTTCCTGAGTGGTGAATGGTGTGTCTGTGTCATCCATTTGGTTGCAGGCATGATTTATGGTATCCCATGTTTGTTGTTTTAGATAATTTTGGATTCTAATTGTGCTTTGTGGAAGTTGTTGGATTGCTGAACGGTTGGAAAAGGTGTTTGCAAGTCTTTCAGCCTCCTCCTTAGGTTTTGAATGTGTGGGTGCTTTGGTTGATTTTTTTCCGGACAGTCTTCTGAGCATTTGCCATAGTTCGGTGAGGTTGGTGTGCTGACTTAGCTTGGCACACCATTCCAGCCATTTGTCTTGTGAGTGTCTGTGACCACCTCATGAAGCACTGCCCTATTGGCATATGTGGATCCTTTCCTATATAACTTTTATGACCCTATTTAGTCTTTGCTTGACCTCTATCACTTCCTGGCAGTAGTACCATGAATCTTGGTATTCCCCTTTTGGATGTTTGTTTTTAGGTATGGAATCGTCGGCTGCTTTGTGGAAGGTGGAGATGAGGTCTTGAGCTAAAATGTTATCGTCTTCATGTGCAGGGTAGTTTGAATGCTACTTCCATAGTTACCAATATCTACCCAGATTTATGGAAAAATCCCCATGTAATTCCTGGTTTTAAAAATGGAAATCCTGACGACGTCTCTAACTATAGACCAATCTCTTTACTACTAATTTTATCAAAGATACTTGAAAAGATTGTTGCAAATCAGTTAAGTGAGTTTCTTGAAAAAAATAAACTTATTGCAAAAAGTCAACACGGTTTCAGGCCAAAATTATCAACTGAAACTGCCTTATTGAAAATATCAGATGAAATATACAAAAATATAGATAATAAGAAAATATCATTGCTACTACTACTCGATCTTTCTAAAGCTTTTGATAGTGTACACCATACCATTCTATTAGAAAAATGCAAAAAAATGAACATTGACCCAAGCTGGTTCGAGAACTATTTAAAAAACCGCTACCAGTCAGTCAGAATAAAAGATGTAGTCTCAAGTCGCAAGAAGGTATTGTTTGGGGTCCCTCAGGGATCGATCCTAGGACCTATACTTTTTCTAATATATGTAAATGATCTAGTAAAATATTTACCTAACTGTTATGTCATTCAATATGCTGACGATACTCAAATCTTAATTGAAGGAGAAATTAATGATTTAGAAAATATTATTCGTAGAGCAGAAGAAATTTTGTATATGGCTAAACGTTACTTTCTAAAAAATGGTCTGTTACTTAATGAAACTAAAACCCAATCTATTCTTATCGGATCCAGACAATTATTATCAGAAGTTGATGACAATCTTCATATAAATTTTAACGGTAATATCATTAAGCCAATGAACTCGGTAAAGAACCTAGGTGTCTATTTTGACCGTTACATGAATTTTGAAATGCATATAGATGAAATTTATAAAAAAGTAATGGGTACTCTAATATATCTAAATAGGGTAAAAGACTCATTTGAAACATCAACTCGTATAATAATTGTCCAGTCCTTAGCTATGAGTTTAATTAATTACTGTCTCAAAGTTTGGGGATGTACAAATAAGACTCAATTACAAAGAATACAAAAGTTACAAAACTTTGCAGCACGAGTGGCTGTTGGCAATGTAAGAAAATACGAGCACATCTCTCCTGTTTTAAAAGATCTAGAATGGATAAAGATTAGAGATAAATATGTTTTTGATATATGTACCTTTGTTTTTAATATACTAAGAAACAATATTCCTGATTGCTTGTATAATTTTTCTACAGTAAGCTCAGTTACCGGGTTAACTACCCGTCAAGGGGAAGATTTATTAGTACGAAGGTCTAAAACTGATATTGGCTCAAGAGATATAAACATTCGTGGACCTCATTTATATAATCAGCTTCCCAGAGAACTAAAAAATGCTGGTTCAGTGTATACTTTTAAATATAATCTTAAGAAGTTACTCTTAAAGGAAGATTTTACTTGTAAATTTTAATAGTACACCCATATTTGAATACCCAATGTATGTTGGAAATAAAGTCTTATTATTATTATTATTATTATTATTATTATTATTATTACTATGTTAAGGATTGCAGGAATTTTTCTAATTTGCCATAGTTTTATTCCATTCGGGTGGGGGAGGTGGAATTGGAGGAAGTTTAGGCAGTTGAATGCTTTTCTGAGTGGCATATTGATCACCCATGAGGTGAGGATGTATGCTCCAAGCGGTGTAGGGAGTGAGGGAGGAGGTTATGAAAGGCAAGTCTAGTCTTCCTCCTCATACATGTGTTGGGACTCCAGTGTTTATAAGGTGGATATTGGGGAATTCATCCAGAAGATAAGCGATGTGTTTGCCATCATCATTGTTTCGCCTTGTTGAATTTAGAATTCTGTGATAGGCGTTGAAATCGCAGCGGTTGCAAAAAGTTCTCCACCCTCTAAGAGGCCGTTGATGTGCTTGTAGATGTTGTATTCCATTAACTTCTTATTTAGGAGCTGTATTTTAACAGCCTGGATCTCCACATTGTCCCCGCATTCTGAAGGGTTGATGTTGGAGGCTGGGGTGCAATTTTTAACCAGAGTTATTAGTCCTCTGTTGGTGTGGTTGTCTGCCGCTATTGTTAAAGCCTTGAATCCTGAGAACTTGAATTCTTTTTGTCCTTTGGGGAGCGTTTCTTGTAGAAGGATGACGTCAAAATCACCTTCCTAGGCTGCTGATTGCAGGGAGGCATACTTGGATCTAATCCCACAAGCATTCCACTGCAGAATCCCTATGGAGTCAAAACTTTGCTGTAGAGCTCCGGAGTAGTTTGCTCCTGTTCCTTCCTTGCTAGGCGTGGAGCCCGGGATGAGAGGACCGGGAACTCAGTGGTGCCGGACATCAGAGGGGTTTGGCTGGTGGCCACAAGTCCCACGGGAAGGTTGTTTAGAGTTGTTTTTAGTGATGCAGGTTGAGGAGATGGGGTAGCCTCTGTTTGAGTTGTTGGTCCATTCTCGGCTAGAGTGGGTAACTCTTGAGGTGCTGGGCTGGCCTGTGCAGGATAAACTGAGGTCCTGGCTACCGGTTTGGGGGTGTGGGCTCTTGCCCGGAACATGAGTTTGTCCAGTGCGCGGCTGATAGAGCTTTGTTCCAACTGAACATTTAACATTTCTGCTAGTTGGTTGGCGAATCCTTGGGGCAGTGTTCTTAATTTGTCCTCTGTTATTGTTATGCTGTTTGACTCCACTAGTGGTGTTGTCAGAGAAACTTGGTGCAAAGGTTTGGGGGTTTGTGGAGCCTTTGGAGTTTTCTGTGTAGGTTGTTTGGTAAAAGGCTTATTCAGGTTCAGTCTTCTCCTTGGAGGACGAGGGGTTCTCTGAGGCTTGGGTAGCGGTTCTGGGTGATTGGTTGGTTGATTGAGTAGTCCTGGAATACTGAGACGTGGTTTTGGGCTGAGTTGTTGCTGGTATGCTGCTTAGTCTCATGGGGCACTTGGGGCTCCATGCGTGATGGTTCCCTTTGCAGTTTGGGCACCTTGCTGTGGTGGTATTGTCCTCCTTGTGTGCCTGGACACACTTCTGGAAGGGTGCATTGGGCTATGTGATGTCCGAATTTCTGGCAGTTGTAACATCTCAGTGGTTCCTTGATGGAGAGTTTGGTGGGGAAGGATCCCCAGATACCTAGATTTACTTTGGTGGGAACGCGGCCCTTGAAGATGACTACTATTGTAGGAGTTGGTTGCTTAGTCTTGCTGGTTTGACGTGTTGCTTCAACAATGTATGAGAGAGGTAGAAATGGAGCCATCTCCATAACCACAAGGTAGTTGCATACTACTCCCTTGCAAGTCTGTTATCCAGGAATAAGCTCCTGCATGGAGAAATGGCAAGACGTTTGCAGGTATTTGTAGGCTTCTCCGTCCCGTGGTGTGAGGATCCATTGTCCTTGTAGGTTGGGTGGTGCAGTTATGTTGATACCTGGCTTCATTTTTTCTAGTAGCTTTACAGCCTGATAATTTGCTGTTGGGTTCTCGCTTAGGATCCTGAATTTGTTGAAGCTCTATGGAATGTGAGCATTCTCATGACTGGTGATTGGGGCAAGTGTTTGCCCTCTCGGTGAGCTTTGGTTGTTCTGCCTCTTCCGAACTACAGAGGTCCAACCTTCGCTGAGGTTTTCTTCCTCGCCTGCTGGATGGCTCAGTTGGCATTTGCAATCCATATTACATACACTTTCCTTCTCTTTGGGGAAGTTAGATGGTTTAGTTAATGGTTTTATAAGTTAATAAGTTAATGGTTTGAGAGAACAAAGGGGGGGGGGGAGGCCCTACTTATCGTACTTGTAGCTAGTCTGCTCCTAGAGCAGACGTTTTACCAGCAGAAGGAAGTGCCCCAGAGAAGAGAAAGGTGGATTCCACCTTTCACTCAAGTAGTCACAAAACCTTCTACTGGGGAGGGGAGGGAGTTTAAGGGGGTTGGACTTAAGGGAACTGAAGGTTCCCTCCTAACAAAGGTGGGCTTATGGGAGGCGCCCTTGCTAAAATAATTTTTCCTAACAGTTCCTACTCCACCTTGCAATCGACTGCGATAGGTGGGGCGATGAAATTGGCTGCTTCAGGCAGAATTTTCAGACCACAAGGGCTACCACATTTCCACAGACATGCCGGGGTTAGTAAGAGAAAGGGTTAGAGTTAGAGATTGTCTCCTGATAGATAGGGTCTATCAGAAGGGGTGGTGTCTCCTGATAGACAAGGTCTATCAGAGGGGGTAGAGATGTCTACGTCGGCATAGGAATTTTGGATGAACTCTGGGAGTTGAAGCAAAAACAATCCTTCTTTGCAGTAGGCAGCGATGGAGGTGATCCTTGGCAAGGCTAAGCTGTAAGGCTTAGCAGAGGAGAGTGCGTCTTGTCGCTACCAGAGCTGGAGTGATGTATGGCTGTAGTATGTAATACATTTCCAATAACAATGAAATTATGAAGTGTTCAGAGTTATCAGCCAATCATGATATTATTTAACTTGAAGGGGTGATATCTAAGAACATACTCCTTGATTTATTTCACTTGACTGGACAAGATTGGGGATGACAAGTCACAGAACATAGTGCAACCGATGTCAAACCTACACGTGAAATTATGACAAAAATCACAATATTCTTTTATTTTGAATTCATTATTATGAAATTACACAATTAATTTAATAATTAAAAAAAGTCAATTTCATCTTGAAAACCTTGTGAGCACATTGTTTTCCTTTTTACACTAGTTTTAAATCATATTCGTGCATGCGCACAGCTTCGGAGGAACACTGGTGATGATATAAGCTTATCAGTTCTCTCACATGATTTACAACTCTTGGTTGTGTAGTGATGATTATTCTTCGAAGCGCAAAGCAAGGTCACTACTGAAAAATTATTTATCTTATTCTTAAGACTTACATGACATATACTTTGTTTCAATATTAGATATTTCGATCTCTCATAAAGAACTACTCTGAGGCTGTGTCAAATGCAAAACTCAATGTATACGTATAAATTATGTCTGTCATTCTCGAGACTTACAGTATTTGACAGACACAGATATAATTTAAAATTCAAGTTGATGTAAGCCAATTACATTTTCAGTTGTGTCAAATGCAAACCTTAGAACTAGGTCATTTCAAATATAAAAAATCTCATTCTTCATGTTATTCAATTGGCTGAAAGACTACTACAACATTCTTCTTCTTCTTCTTCGTCTACATCTTTTCTCACTTTTATGTGGGGTCGATGTTTCTGGCCAGTTTTCTCCATTTGTTTCTGTCCCATACCTAATCACCCAACAAACCTTTAGACCTCAGGTCGGCATTGATGCAATCCATCCACCAGCGCTTTGGTCTCCCTCTCCTTCTCTTACCCTGTATATCCATTTCCATCACTCTCCTCCCAGCATAATGTTCATCCCTCCTAACGACATGACCATACCATCTTAGTCTACTTTCTTGCATCTTATCTGATATTTCTCTAAGTTGTGAGGTACCTCTAATTACCTCGTGTCTGATCTTATCGCTTATTGTCACCACACATGCATCTCAA
>JAXCGZ010021273.1:10000-12500 GCA_037179515.1 Halocaridina rubra | reverse complement strand
CTTTAACTGTTTTTAAATAATCTACCTTTTTTGTTGGGAATCGAAGATGGGAAACCTAGACTAGAACCCCACAGCTTAGTTCATTGTACCATATAAATATAGTTGACTAAGTATGGTACAGTGGACTAAGCTATGGGGTTCTAGTCTAGAGTTCCCAGGTTCGATTCCCGACAAAGAAGATGGATTATTTGATGTAATAAACTTATGAGAATATTATGATGAAGTAAGCCAGAGGATACAAGAAAGGGAAGGCTAGAAAGATCGAATATTCTTAGATTTCCTGAGGTCAATTGATACAGTTCCACATGGGACAATTTTTAAGAAGCTGCAAGTAATGGCAACAATAGGTGGAAATGTCTTGGAGTGGATGAAAACTTACTTAGAAGGAAGAAAAGAGAGGCTTCGCGTGAGTCACTCATTGTCTGACTGTAGAAAGTTTAGCAGTGAGGTTCCACAGAGATCACTTTTATGGCCATTTTTATTCTTTACATATGTAAATTAGCTGCCCGAGTCTGTAAATGTATTTTTAAATATGTTTGCAAAAGATGTGAAGATTGTGAAGAAAGTAAAAGACGAGATTAATTGTATATAACTTCAGGAAAACCTAAATAGTCTGCTAGAGTAGTCAGAAAAGTGGCTTATGAAATCTAATACCTCGAAATGAAACGTAATGAGCATGGGCAAGCATGCAAGAAGGACCAAGTTTGGGTGTTCAACAGCAGATGCGGGTTTCATGGGACAGAGCATAAATTATCTAGGGGTAAACGAAATTACAAAAATAAAATAAAAATTACCATTATTCATGTCAGAAGAAATGACAAGAATATTGGATTTCATTTTCATTATTCTTGTCATTCTTCTGTTTGGTTGGTGTGATATTGAGATTATTGGTCCTTTGCTTTTTATATTAAAGGGACTCTCTACAAACCGATCTATAACCGTAATTAGATATTAACATATTCTATTGTTAATGATTTATTAATGATTTTGTCAGTTTTCTTTGATTGAGAGTATAATTTCTTTTGGAACTGACTTATATTACTATATTTAATCTTTAATTCCCTCAGGTATCCTGAGTCCTTTTGGTTTTTACTCCCTCTATCATAATGCTACACTCACTTGTGCTTGAAAAGGGATACAGTTAGGACCCGATATATAGCGTTATTTTTTCTATGGGTTGTTTCATTGATGGGCTTCGTTACCATTTAGTGTTGTATACAAACATTTTGTGCTTACTTACACAAATATATATGTATATATGTATATATATATATATATATATATATATATATATATATATATATATATATATATATATATATATATATACATATATAAATATATATATATGATATATATATATATATATATATATATATATATATATATATATAATATATATATATATATATATATATATATTATATATATATATATATATATATATATATATATATATATAATATATATATATATATATATATATATATATATATATATATATATATATATATATTATATATATATATATATATATATATATATATATATATATATATAAATATATATATATATATATATATATATATATTATATATATATATATATATATATATATATATATATATATATATATAATAATATATAATAAATATATATATATAATATATATATATATATACTATACTATATATATATATATATATATATATATATATATATATATATATAATATATATATATATATATATATATATATATATATATATATATATATAATATATATATATACACACACACGCATATATATATATATATATATATATATATATATATATATATATATATATTTTATATATATATATATATATATATATATATATATATATATATATATATATATATATATATATATATATGATTCGGTTTTACGTCACGAACTCCCTTTTCTACTAAGGGCTAGGACGATTGCCTTCTTACGAAGGACTTGTTTTGGCAGATGTAATCGCTACCCTGAGTGTATGCCCTTACTAACCTCAGTCCGTGACGGGGCGTGAACCCACGACCTGCCGCTTCAGAATCGCAGACGCTACCATTTTGCCACGGAGACTACATATATATATATATATATATATATATATATATATATATATATATATATATATATATATATATATATATATTATATATATATATATATATATATATATATATATATATATAGGAGTGACTATTATCACCGAACTTTGATATTACAGACGACGCTATTATCACAGCACGGTGATAATTGCTAGTTACGTTATTATCACTGTATGGACGTGCATTAAGAGATATCAGGAGCTTTGTTTATCACTAGTGATAAGAAACAGCCAATAAAGAAGTTACAGGATTACTGCAGGTTCGTGTGTTGTTTTTGTTTTGTAGCCAGTCAAGACAACATACAGACAGACACTGCAGTTGAATCAGTTCCAGATTATACTTCTACCAGCCAAGGCAACAT
>JAXCGZ010021272.1:55000-60567 GCA_037179515.1 Halocaridina rubra | reverse complement strand
ATGGGAGATATAGGCCTGACTCCCAACCATATATTCCCGAAGTCGATACACCAAGGATGCTTATATAGTTTTCTTCGCCTAAGAATGGAAAAATGAAAAAGAGAGTGACGTCAAGTATTTAGGAGTCCCTGTCATCTCAACAGTCTCATTAAGTGCATCATTACAAATATTGAATTAATGTTGAACAGTAACACCACACTATTCAAAGTTCGGGCTTTCATAAGAGCAATGTTACCTATTTCACAATGAGGTTTTGTCACTTAAGACAGTTTTAATCAGAAAAAGTAAATGCATTACCTCTCGATACACTTTGTTGGTTTCAGGAAATTTATCTAAATTCTGAGGATAGACTCAGCTAAGATCTGTGTCTACGATGGTTATTCTACATTACAGGGGTGTGCAACCTGCGGCCCTCAAAGGCTTTCATTGCGGCCCTTTCTCCTAAAAATAAATAAGCTATAGTGCGGCCCTCAGAGAGAGAGAGAGAGAGAGAGAGAGAGAGAGAGAGAGAGAGAGAGAGAGGAGAGAGAGAGAGAGAGAGAGAGCCTCGAACTGAATATTCCAACAACTTTTTCTCAATCTCTCTCTCTCTCTCTCTCTCAAGTGGTGAAATCAGTGTGCTTCATTTGTTGTGGTTGATTTGTGATTACCGGTATTCTAAGTCTAACTCTAAGTTGTTTATGTTGCAGTTTTGTGATTGGCTTTAGAAAACTTGCAAGCAAAACATTTTGAGTATTATATATTTCTGCTGAAATTTGGTACTAATTATATTGCAATCTATTACATTATTCTTAATTAAAGCCTTTAATTAAGAAAAATGTAATAGATTGCAATATAATTGATACCACATTTTCAGCAGAAATATATAATTCTCAAAATGTTTTGCTTGCAAAGTTTTCTAAAGCCAATCACAAAACTGCAACATAAACAACTTAATTAGAGTTAGTCTTTAATTTAAAGTTAACTTTTTCCTATTATATATTTTGCTCAGCAGGAGAGATCTTATTGCACTAATAATGGCTTCTACGAGTAAAAAATGCAAGATTTCAGATGAAAACCGGAGTTTTCAAGAGAAATGGACTGAACAATATTTATGCATACAATCAGGGGGGAAAGAATTGTGCCTTGTGTGCCATGAAACCATTTCTGTTTTAAAAGAATATAACATCAAAAGACACTACATCACAAAGCAAAAAGAATATGAAAATATGACAGGTGAAGCACGCAAAGAAAAAATATCATTCTTGCAGAAATCCCTGAAAGGACAACAGTCAGTGTTTACAAAGAAACCTAAGGAATATGATGCATCTCTCAAAACAAGCTTTTTGATTAGTCAAATCCTTCCAAAAAGACTCAAACCCTATTCTGATGGTGAGGTAGTAAAAGAATGTTTGTGTTTAGCCTCAGACAATATGTTTCCTGACAAAAAGAAACTAGTTGAAAACATAATCCTTCCAAGATATACTGTTGCTAAAAGAATAGACAGTCTTTCAGGGAATATTGAAAGTACAATTGCCAAGTGTATACTTTTAAATATAATCTTAAGAAGTTACTCTTAAAGGAAGATTTTACTTGTAAATTTTAATTGTACACCCATATTTGAATACCCAATGTATGTTGGAAATAAAGTATTATTATTATTATTATTATTATTATTATTTTCTTCATACTCTGTTGCTCTTGATGAGAGTTGTGACACCGCAGACACTGCACAACTGGCTGTGTATTTTAGGGGAGTTGACAATGACTATAATATTACAGAGGAAATGGCTTCACTACAAAGCATGAAGGGGACCACAACAGGACAATCTATTTTTGATGAATTGGAAAAAGCATTGGCAAGGTTTGGACTGGACTACACTAATTTAGTTTCCATTGCAACAGATGGTGCGCCTGCGATGTCTGGTCAGAGAAATGGGGTTGTTGGATTACTGAAGACTAGAAAGGGGTCTCAAAATATTGACTTCGGTTCACTTATTGTCTTGCATTGTATCATACACCAGGAAGCTTTATGTGCGAAGACAATAAACTTTCAGCATGTGACTAATATTCTCGTGTAAGCTGTCAATTTCATTATGTCAAGAGGTCTAAATCACCGCGAGTTTCAGCAGTTAATGGCAGACATTGATGCAGAGT
Source organism: Halocaridina rubra (assembly GCA_037179515.1). Lineage (NCBI taxonomy): Eukaryota > Metazoa > Arthropoda > Malacostraca > Decapoda > Atyidae > Halocaridina > Halocaridina rubra. Next base: position 58,431 of record JAXCGZ010021272.1, on the reverse strand, counting down.
ACAGTGATGTGAAGTATTTTTGTGAGGTAAGGTGGCTAAGCAAAGCAGGAATATATGACCTTTTGGAAGAAATTTCGCTGTTCTTTGATATGAAAGGTAATGCTATCCCTGAAATCAGAGATAAGGAATGGAGATGTGATTTAGCATTTTTAGTAGATATAACTGATCATCTTAGTGCACTGAATGTTAGACTTCAAGGAAAAGATCAACTAATAAATGAGATGTTCTCACTGATCAAAGGCTTCCAGATAAAATTGCGTCTGTGGGAGTCACAAATCAGAAACCAAAACCCAGCCCACTTTCCATCACTGAAAAACCATGACACTAGCAACCCTCAGTATCAGAAGTATGGTAACAAATTGGCAGTCTTACGAGAGGAATTTTCAGGAAGATTTGGTGACCTCAAGAAACATTCACAAGCCATTGAAGTCTTTGCTTCTCCTTTTTCTGTGGATGTGACAGCAATTCCCGAGGACATACAGATGGAAATAATTGAACTACAGTGCAATGATGAACTAAGAAAGAAGTTTGATGATAGTTCAGTATACCAGTTTTATAAGAAGCATGTATCAGTAACAGTGTATCCAAAACTCTCTGCTCATGCAAGGAAAATGATGGCAGTGTTTGGTAGCACATATGTATGTGAGCAGCTTTTTTTCAAAAATGAATCTAGTTAAAAACAAGCATAGGTCTTTACTTACTGATGAACATTTGGAATGTAACCTGCGTGTAGCCACATCATCCATACAGCCTGATATTGATGAGTTGGTGTCCCAAATGCAACATCAACCATCTCACTAGGGTAGCCTTTTATTTGCTCATTAATGATTAGGAAAATGTCTGTGTTTGATAATTCTTATGTTAATGATCCCAGTTAACCAATAATAAAAGTAATTATTTATGTTTGTACATTATAATAATAAGGTACGGTAGCCTTTCATTTGTTCATTTATAGTAAGGAAAATACTTTTGTTTCAGACAATTCTTATTTTTGTGATCCCAATTTAAATAAAATCAGTAACAAACTAATTATCTATCTTTATTAGTATAATCTCACATAATATTTCTTCGATCGTAGTAAATAGCATGAAATAGTAAGGTTATGTGGCCCTCCATACCAGCAGAGTCGTGACTAGTGGCCCTTTGGGAAAAAAGGTTGCACACCCCTGTTCTACAACATTTTCAGATATTATAGGATGCAGAATGTAGTGGACATCAGGTAGGTAGTAATTCTAATATCATGAACACAGTAAAGTTTCTAATGTGAATGGGATATGCGTTAAACAGTCCAGATACTCTAACATGTACGAAAAAGTGTCTTGACTCTTAATGGGCGGTACACATAGCTGCCTGGTTAATACCTAACGAACCAGTTAACACGGTAATTTGCATTATTAACTGACTAAACACAAAATGCTTACCAAACAAGTTATATTTTTCCAAAACATCAAATCATATACCAGTTTATTGAAAAAAAAAAAATTCATTTCAGGTGAATTCCATGAGATTGAGATATGGATAGAAAAACAAAAAGTCTCATATAGACTCAAAAAATATATCCTCTGATATCAGAATAAATAATAATTATTTTTATCAGAAATAAAAAATAGCAATTTTATAGGCATTGTGTGTGTGTGTGTGTGTGTGTGTGTGTGTGTGTGTTTTAGAAAACAACACAAACTCTTCCTCGTCGATCGTAAGTCAGTTTGTTGTTACCCATCAGTCGTAAAGTTTGATTGTAAGTCAAAACGCTGACGCCTTATAATCAACGAGGCAGTAACTGTCAATTGCAATATTGCCACGTTGAACACCTTACGATCTTCCTGACAAGCAGATGTTAACTCATCGTTCTTACGATGTTGTAAATAAGTCATGAGGGCTTCCTACGTGTTTGCTTCTTGTTTACAAAAGAATTAAGTTTGCATGTTTATACCTATAATGCCTTCTACTATGGAGAAACACCAATGTCTGTGCAAAATACAGGCATACCCCTTCTTTTACGTTATTCGTTATATATATATATATATATATATATATATATATATATATATATATATATATATATATATATATATATATATATATATATATATATATATATATATATATATATATATATATATATGGGGGGGATGGAAGACGGGCATTTTAGTGTAATACGTAAAAACTTTGATTACACCATTGAAATGTACACACCTAATAGCGTACTCACTGACAATTTTGAATTCATAGCGACCATATAATGTATTATATGAGAAACAGTATTAGTGTTCCCCATGTTTCACTGTAGTGCTTCAAATACACAGTTCATGTATTAGTGGGGGTTGAACCATGTATGTAACACCATGGACATTTCACACGAATTTTGATCTTGGAAGTTGGCCTCCCTCACTAACTACCGAGTCTTCCTAGACACATGTGCAGATAGAGAAATTATAATTAAACTTACTTTGTTTTACCAGCCTTCTGATAACACGCTTTCCCTATTACTGAGGAAAGAGTTCCACTATATTAGAGAGCAATAATTGACTGGCTTCCATTAATACACCTTTTGCAAATCTGTGCAATTGACTTTCGATGTCATAAACTGAGAAATGAAGAATTGCATATAATGATGAGGTGAAAAATTCAAGGATAATTCAGCAATAACGGTAGATAAGTCAGCAAACTTTACCATATATGGTGTCATCATATATGAAGTTATTGTAGGATGAGTGGGTATTATAAGGAGAATGGCAGGAAATACTGCTTATGCTAGGTACTGACTTGTGAAGGCCTGCTTTGGATCAGTTCAGGAAAGATGTTAATGTAACAATATTACTTAGAATAGAATGTTCCTTAAGTTTCTAAATTTCTTTAGAGCTTATCATATCTCATTTATCACTGGAGTAATTACTATATAAATATCAGTCCCAACCGAGCTTGATTTACTCTGTGTTTATATTGTCATTCGAACTCTATAAATACAGTGTCACTATATAACAGTAAAGTTTTTGAGAGCTCAGTACTTACTGTAGAGCACAATTCTCTTTAATACTTACTTATTAATTTCTCAGCTTCTTTATATTTTTACATTTTTATCTTTATATAATTGAAACTTCTGTATTAAGAACTTGCTTAAATAGCGATTAGATATTATCCAATCTAAATCAATTTCAATTTCGGAGGACTTGCTGTCAGGAACATGCTACCTTTCATGAAGGCTCAGTCAGAAAATATCCTCTTTTTACCTGACACCTAGCAAGGAAATAACACAACAAGAGCACCGAAATTTTATATGTTTCTGTTATATTATCATTCACACTAACGGCAGCCATATTTCAGTATTGAATATTGCCATATTCTGATATTATATTGATGCAACATTTATTTACAATAAACTGATTTACTAATTTCATAAAAGCATATTGAAACGCAATTTACAAGTATGT
>JAXCGZ010021272.1:37500-50000 GCA_037179515.1 Halocaridina rubra | reverse complement strand
TAAAGGAAAATAAGAATATTGTTCCAAACTTTAGAGCAGGAGATTTTGAGGGCTTAAAAACTAAATTATCTAATGAGGTATGGGAAGGGATTTCTGGGGTACAGATGTGGGTAGTTAATCCAGCAGGTCAGGTCGCAGGTAGCGGATTACCCCGAAATTTGGGTACCACATGCCAAGGATTATCACAAGATAAGATCAATACATTAAATTCTCTCACAGGAAAGAACAGCAGCCCGTCAGTTAATATAAATTTGGATGAGGAATATAACAATTTTGTCATGACTCTTAAGAATAGTCAGAGAGACTATATTCCCATGAAACATTGCAGATCAAGAAAAAATGACCCTAAATGGATGAACAATAGAATAAAGAATCTTATAGGTATTAAAAGAGGAATATACAGGAAACTAAAAAGAGGTGAAGAGCAGGTGAGGCAGCAATATATACAGTTAAACAGGGAAGTTAAAAAGATAGTTAGAGAGTCGAAAAGTAAATACGAAGTTAGAATAGCAGGAGAAGCTAAAGAAAATCCTAAAGGGTTTTATCAACATTATCAAACAAAATTTAAGGAAAAAGTAGGACCAATTGAAGTAGCCAATGGCCATATCACAGATGACGATAAAGTGATGTGTACATGTTTAAATGATTATTTCTTATCTGTATTTACAAATGAAAACTTGGAAAATATTCCGGAAGTAGAATCCATTTACAGAGACAGTCCTGATAATATACTTAGTTCAATAAATATTACGAGAGAGGAGGTAATAAAAGAAATAGATAAATTAAAGGCTCATAAATCTCCGGGACCTGATGGAATATATGCTAGAATATTAAAGGAATGCAAGGAAGAGCTTAGTTGTCCTCTAACTGCATTATTTAATAATTCAATAAAATTAGGATCGGTACCCATGGAGTGGAAATTGGCAGATGTGGTACCAATATTTAAAAAAGGAGAACGTGTTAAAAAGAATAATTATAGGCCGGTAAGTTTAACGTCAACAGTGGGTAAGATTCTAGAATCCATAATTGCAAATAAAATAAGGGCACATCTAGAATTACACAGACTGATAAAACTTTCACAACACGGGTTTCTTAAGGGTTTTTCGTGCCTTACAAACTTACTGTCTTTTTATTCAGAAGTTTACGAGGCAGTAGATTGTGGCAAAGAATATGATACAATATATCTAGATTTTAGCAAAGCTTTTGATAGAGTTCCTCACAAAAGATTAGTTAAAAAGCTGGAAGCTCATGGTATAGGAGGAGCTGTGCTCAGATGGATCAAACAATGGTTAAAAGACAGAAAACAGAGGGTTTGCATAAATGGAGAGAAATCAGAGTGGGGCTCGGTTACAAGCGGGGTACCACAAGGCTCGGTACTGGGTCCTCTATTATTCATCGTATATCTAAATGATCTGGATTCGGATATCAGTAGTAACCTAAGTAAATTCGCAGACGACACTAAAATAGGTAGAACTATAAATGGAAAAGAAGACATTCATGCTTTACAGGAAGATCTAAATAGATTATCTGAATGGTCGGACAAATGGCAAATGGAATTTAATGTTGAAAAATGTAAAGTAGTTAAAATGGGTACTATAAAAGACAATACTAGTTATAAGCTAAATAACCATGAAATCATGAGTTCTCAGTGTGAAAGGGATTTGGGAGTTCTTGTGAGTAGTAGTCTTAAGCCAAGAGAGCAATGCACAGCAGTCAGAAATAAAGCAAACAGAATTTTAGGATTTATCTCAAGAAGCGTCAGCAATAGGACGGAAAAAGTTATTTTGCAGCTCTATCTTGCATTAGTTAGGCCCCATTTAGATTATGCTGTGCAATTCTGGTCACCCTATTATAGAATGGAAATTGAATCCTTGGAGAGAGTGCAACGGAGAATGACCAAGATGATACACAATATCAGAAATCTACCATATGAGGACAGATTAAAAAAACTTAATCTACATTCTCTAGAGAGGCGAAGAGTTAGGGGGGATATGATTGAAGTGTATAAATGATTTAAAGGGATTAACAAGGGAGATATTAATAAAGTTTTAAAAATTCATGATCAAACCAGAACTCGTAATAATGGATTTAAGCTTGATAAATTTAGGTTCAGAAGGAAAATTGGTAAAAATTGCTTTGGTAATAGAGTAGCTGATGCATGGAACAAGCTTCCTAGTAGGATAGTAAATGCCAATACCTTAGACACCTTCAAATGTAGATTAGATAGACATATGACAGAGGTAGGGTGGGTATGAATAGGTTAGTGCTTATTAGAAAAATCATAAAAAGAAAAATAGAATAAATAAGTAGAGTAGAATAGAATAGGTTAGACATGCTGAAAATACAATTCAAAAATGGAGCTGCCTCGTGTGTGCCAGTAGGCATGTTGCAGTGTCCTCTATTCTTATGTTCTTATGTTCTTAAATTAGCTACAGAAGAATATCAGAATATGGTGATGATGCAACATGAACCTGCCAAAATAAATAACTGATGTAGCAATGATAACATTACACATATGGTAAGATATATATATATATATATATATATATATATATATATATATATATATATATATATATATATATATATATATATATATAAATATATATATATATATATATATATATATATATATATATATATATATATATATATATATATATATATATATATATATATATAATACACACACACACACACACACACACACACACACACACACACACACACACACACACATATATATATATATATATATATATATATATATATATATATATATATATATATATATATATATAACCTAAATTAATGAGATTTCATATTTATCAATACTTAGAGAGAGAGAGAGAGAGAGAGAGAGAGAGAGAGAGAGAGAGAGAGAGAGAGAGAGAGAGAGAGAGAGAGAGAGAGAGAGAGAGAAAGTCCAACATATCATTCTATTTCGCACTCCCTCTACCCATCTATCTATTCATCATCTATCTGTCTATCTATCTATCTATCTAAAAACAAATTCATATATGTGGGCACATTTCTCATTAAAAAGCAGAGTGGTCCTAAGGGTTACAAAAGAAAAGAGGAAAGCTCTATCATACTTTGCTAATATTCACGTCTTATACCGGTTGTTTTTCATCAACGACATTATTATTATTATTATTATTATTATTATTATTATTATTATTATTATTATTATTATTATTGTCGTAGGACTTTTGGGCTAGGTGTCAAAGGAAACATTGAACACTCTCTCCAGAGTGTGATAGGATGAGGCTTATGTTAAAAAGGGTCGAAGATGGATAGCTGGTCCCATGGGACTCGGCATCTGGCGTTCAAATATTTCAAGAGGGTGAGAGATATAAACCAGTCCTTTATTCCCCATACAAGCCACGCCCCTGCCCTTGGGGTATTTCAAGAACCACCCAGGGCAGGCACAGTGAGTTGAGTTAGAGACCGGGCCTTGCCAGCAGCAGAGTTAACACAGTACAGCTGAGTTAGCCTCCCCCCTTCTGGGGTGGGACTCAGGAATTAGTCGTGACAGGAACTGTAGTAATAGGAGCTCTGAGTACATAGATGTTAAAATAAGAATAAACTAATATATAAAGAAGATGTCTTTCACCAACCACGCTACCATAATTATAAATATATAACGTAGGATGGAGGAAATTCCCTACGTCAGTGGTGACACTCGGTGGGATACTATCTTACAAATTGGTGTCATTAGATGGAAGAGAGTAAAAGCCATACGTCAGTGGTGGACAGCTCGGGATCAATCCACGCCGACACTTTACCGAAGAGAAAGAAGAAAAAAAAATAGAAGTATAAAAAATATATAGCATCTATGGAAGAAAAGTACAAGTGAAGAAACTTCAAGACGCTTACCAGCAGTGAGAGAGTGACGCCGAGAAAGTCAGAGCTCTCCCTTCACTTACAGTATCATATTATGAGATCCAGCCACTCTCCCCCGCCTCCGTATTGGCAAGGCCCCTCCCCAGCAGTAAAAGTATCAACGAAAGTATTTATGGAAGATACCGTCGCACTGAGCCAAAGTGTGACCGCGGCATTGAGTGAAAATGCCCATTACAAGAAGTATAAGTTGCCGGATCCGACCAAGAAGATGGCGATTCGTCGATTTTACTCGAGAGATAGAGAATTGGACGGGAACCTCCAGCGCCCAAAGAGGAAAACCCCCTCCTTCCTTGCCTTCTGCCATGAAGTTTTTCAGGACCACCTCCTTAAAATAGCTAAGTACTTGTGATCTGTATCCAGTGAGTAATGGGACAATTAGTAAAAGAAATTGAGGTCGGTGGACGCCGCCATTTTATCTTGTAGTTATGCTTTGACTCAGCCAACCCGCCTATGAGGGGTGTGGCGCCTAATAAGTTGATAAAAGTAGAATTTCTGTACCCATTACTAACATGGATAATTTGTACTAATAGCTATAAGCAGTAATAAACTCCGTTTTTGTTATAATTTGAGTAATGTAAAGAAATTTCGTTGGAAGTGCGTTCCATTTATTTGTATTAATGCCTAGATTGAATTTTAAGAACGCGAATGTATCGATTTTTTAATTGACAAATTTAATGCACGTGAAATCACTATTACCGTATATTAATTTCTTAAGTGTAAGAATTATAGTGAGTAATATACTTGAATCTGCTTTTAAGGTTTTACTTAGAACACGTGTGATTTTCGAGAAAAGAATGTGGAAGTGACCATTCGATCTCCCAACCTCGTTATTATAAATCTGTAGTAATTGTACTGATCCTTGATATTTTAAAGTACGTGTAAAATCATTTTTATATAAATTTCTTAAAGCGTAAGAAATAGAGTGTTAAGATTGCGCCTGTTTTCAAGGTTCTTTCTTTTTTGTTTGTTTTTTTTCTCCGGGGGAGTAATGTTTTAGCGAAAGAAAGACATAAATGACAGAGTGTTCTTTTAATGTTGTTTTGATGGGAAATTAATCTTACGATACGTGTGTGGCATGCTTATTTGAAGAATAAGAAATTTTCGTGATATTAGTTAGAGATGAGCTTTTTAATTTCACGCTATGCAGGTGAAAGTAAGAGTAAATTAGAGTAATTTGTGCTGTCCTAGAATAGGGAAGGTTTTTCAGTGTCACCCAAACGTAGCTTCAAGGGAGTAGAATGTTTGTTTGTTCGTTAGAATGGGACTTAGGACTAGTGAGGCAGTCTGTGACCGTGCGGCCCAACCGAGATTTCACCCTTACTCTTCTTACAACCAACGTTGTAAATTAAAGGGAATTTCACAGAAAGGGGACGATTGTTTTGTAAGTGATGCAGCGAGTGAGGCAGAGAATGAGTATGAATGACTGGGGGTATAATGGGGGGGTTGCTCTAGGGGGTGAAATCGCGGGAAGCACCGTTAGGAAGCATGATTGGGGAGTCTGCGAGGATCGTTCCCCTGCTCCGCCAGGTCCTTCTGCATGCCATATCAGAGTGTATTTATGGGAGGTGATGTGCTGTTGCAATATCTAGTGAGGGATATGTTTGAGAAAGTAATTCTCCACCTGCCCAGATATGGTTGAAATGCCAAGTTTGTTTTATTTTTGTTTTGTCCCCTACTCCGCCATTGAGATTATTATTCGATTTCCGAGAGATTCCAAGATAGATGTTACGTGATAAAGGACGTGAATCTATGAATGATTCTTTATTTTCTTTGCTAGCTGCAGTATATACATTATTTGTCTGAAGAGATATGTTAGATTGATAAAATAAAACTTTGCGAGTTTTAGCCATGATAATGTTTTATCAAAATTATTTCAGCTTGGTCATAAAGAAAGAGTGAGAGCTGACACGAAATGACAACAAGAATGTTACACAGCTGTATCCCGTATTTGAGAGAGCAGAAGTTTATCCAGAAGCCAAAAGAACAGGGGAGAAAACAGCGCCCACATGCGCACCCCCGTAAAAGCAAACAGACAGAGCAGTTATAAGTCAAATTCGAGATAGTAAAAGAATATATATATTTTATGTTTGAATTGTTTATGTACAACTCCGTACGAGATTTTGAAGCTTAAGCAAAATGCATTCTTTACTGTTGCTAATGAAATATACTTTTTGTTTTTATTATTGCATACACAGGGACAGACTTTTTATATTTTTTCAGATTCCCGTTTTTTGTTATATAGTTTTTGTATTGAAGAAATCTTTAAAATCTTACTTAAAGAGTTTTGAAAAGATTATCTAGAGATAACTATGGTTAATCCCTATCATTTTCATGAATTTTAGATTACAATCGAGCTAATTAAAGATAATTGAGATTATTAGAGATTATTTGCTGAGTTTTAAAGTTAAAATTAATGACACTTAAGTCCTTTTTAAGAAGTTGTTAAGAAAAAGATATTTGTACTTTTGTTGATAGTAGTAGGGATAGTGTCACATATGATTTTAATCTTTTGTTTTAATTTCATCAGAGTGGGTGCGCTCCGGCTCAACCCTCTGATTTATAGCAAGAAAAGAATTGTCATTATAGACGAGGATGTGTATGCTGTTACAGTAAAGTCCTTATCAAGATTAAACAGAAAGGAATGGATTTATGCTTCGACAGTTCTGCAGTTGTACACTAAGTTCTTTTTGCTTTTGTTTTTGTTAATGAGGGAATGAGAATAGCCGCTGACAATAAACGTAAGACTCTATCGATAGTCATTGCTAACGTTTGTTCACGTTCATTTGTTTATTTATTTTATTATTAGAGATACTCTGCGACAATTTTTTATTTTCAGTACAAGTAAAAGGAAGAGGCCCATCTCAGCTGACACAGAGTGGAGACCACGACATATTTCAAGGTCGCCCAGTCTCTCTCTCTCTCTCTCTCTCTCTCTCTCTCTCTCTCTCTCTCTCTCTCTCTCTCTCTCCCTACCTTTCACTCGACTCTGAGCCTGACAGAGGCTCCGTTCAATGCTAAAAGAATGTAGCCGTCTTTGAGTTTCTTTTTTTGTTTTTTTTCCAGCGAAGCTAGGCGATAATTGTGCCTACATTTCATTGCAGTCAATAGATTGTTGCATGCTGTTATTGCATAAATACTGATAAGACATCGGTAGTACCGCCATTTGCATAAATATTTTTGCCACATGTCGCAACTGTTTAGAGAATAGATAGAACTCCCATTGACAAATTGTGGAGCCAGCGAGTTGCCACTTATGCTCTATATATATACATTGATTATGACAGCAGGAATTTGAATGGTAAAAGAGACTGTGTTAGAATGAGCATTACTAGGAAGTATAAGTATAGAACTCTGTTCTTACTTCTGAATGCCAGTCTCCATTGTATATATATTGATATTTCTGATTTAGTACATTTATTTTTATTGTTTATTATTCTTATTTTTTGATCATGATTATTAGTAATGTTATTATGTTGACTGATATTGTTGCTATCTCTCAATGGCCTGTTGCTAATTATTATTTTTGAAATGAAATCAGCAGTAACCCGATGATTTGTATCTTTTAACTGAATTCATACTTGATGTTATTGTACCCACTGCTAATAAGAATGTTTCTTTAGTGGCTTTTCTCAGCATTTAATGATTGTTCTTTTTGACATTTATAGTAGAGTAATGCTATGTAGCAGTTGCTAAGCCCTAAGTATCTTGGAATAATAATCTAGTTGTGTAGACACATACCTTCCATTACCACCCTATTCCTAGGCAGCCCCGACCTGCAAGTTCTAAAAGTCTTTAGATTTTGTCCGCTCAGACAAGTCCCTAGTGCCCATTGAATAGAGATTGCAATCACTTGCAGTTGCAGGGGAGGCCAAGTATAGCCTCGATTACCAACGTATGGCCATTGTTGGTACCCTGAAGTCATAGGGAACCTTTCTTACAACTGTAGTAGTGACAGAGGTTCAAATTTTCATCCCGAGATCTGCTTCGAAGGTACGTGTGGATGGCCGTACGGAAGAGAATCGCTGTGACGTTGCAGGTCTCCTGCGTGGTGGTCTTAGTCAAGATCGGCCGAGGGCGGGACGAGGAAGCCAGGCTGGAAGGATTAGAAAGGTGCCGAATCCCTCCTTTTTGTCTTGCCTATCCGAGTAAAGGAGATATGGTAACAAACCTGGGCCTGCAGCAAGGACGGCGGGGGAGTGAAAAAAATAGAATCCCCGAGGGAAACCGTGGAATCGCACCTAGCAAGAATTCATGAGCAAGGGACAGAGAAAACAAAAGTCGTCCTAGACAGAGAAAACAAAAGTCGTCCTAGACAGAGAAAACAAAAGTCGTCCTAGACAGAGAAAATAAAAGTCGCCCTAGACAGAGAGAACAGTCCTAAAAAATAAAAGTTTTAAACTACTTTAAAAAAAAAAAAACCATGTAATCTTGATGAAATCCCAGAAACAAGGAAATCCCCATACATGTCATAACTGTAGTGAAAAGAGAGGAAAAGAAACACAGAAATATTTTAAAATATTTTAATAATACCTTTAGAAGCCGCGTTAAACGCGTTGATGGGATTCAAACAGAAAGAAAAATAATCCCTATACATGTCCAAACTTTAGTGAAGAGAGAAAGAAGGGTATTTAAAAATCCCTTATTAGTTAATTAAAATTACCCCCGTATTAGAACTGAAAAAATGGGAAAGAAAATGTCCCCACCGTCTTTGTCCACTGTGCTAAAAGACAAAATATTTTTATTTTTATTTTTATTTTTTGTTTTGTTTTACTAGCTTTAAGATAATTTTAAGCGAAAACTCAGAGTCTCCCTTAGATATAGTTTTGAATAAGTGCCATTGATAAATTGTATGATTTGCACTAAGATTAATAAGTTGTTTTTCTGCTTAAATAATATTAGTGTTTTGTTTTAGCATCATTATTATTTGAATTATGATTTAATCTTTAGGTTCATTAAGTTTTTATATTAATTGGTCTCTGAATAGTAATTGCATATCGAAATAGTAAATGTTTTGACTTTACACACAGTAAAACATGTTTTGTTTCAGGAGTAGTTTTAAGGCCAAATTTTAAAATAAATTAATGCCCATAGTAACGATAGGAGTAGAAATTATAAGATAAGGTTTCTTATAGAAATTACTATTGATGTTATGGTCTATTGCATTTTACATGTTTATACATGCTAATACTCTACTTAATTTGTTTGCTAATGTTTTACATGATTCATAATTTTACTGTAACTAACTCAATTTTGTCTTTTGAAGAAAAAAGAGAAGTAGATAAAGTAATGTTTTGATTTAAACTGACTTTTGATCTTAATTTATGTTTGTTATTAGTTACACACTGAAATCATAGTGATTAAGGTTACTTTTGTTAAATATGAGAATATGTTTGTGTTAAAGATTTCCCACAAGGAAATAGACTCTGCATGCTCTAGTTGTCTGTAGAAGTACTATATATATGTTATGTTTGTGTAATTTGTTTAGGTTCATAGAAATAGGATTTCTTAGATGATAACTTAAATAATTCGGCCCCGTTTTTATTGTAAACAAATGTTAGTTTAGGATGATGAAACTGAAATAAGAGATATTTCAGTGTGGTGGGGAGGGATGTCGTAGGACTTTTGGGCTAGGTGTCAAAGGAAACATTGAACACTCTCTCCAGAGTGTGATAGGATGAGGCTTATGTTAAAAAGGGTCGAAGATGGATAGCTGGTCCCATGGGACTCGGCATCTGGCGTTCAAATATTTCAAGAGGGTGAGAGATATAAACCAGTCCTTTATTCCCCATACAAGCCACGCCCCTGCCCTTGGGGTATTTCAAGAACCACCCAGGGCAGGCACAGTGAGTTGAGTTAGAGACCGGGCCTTGCCAGCAGCAGAGTTAACACAGTACAGCTGAGTTAGCCTCCCCCCTTCTGGGGTGGGACTCAGGAATTAGTCGTGACAGGAACTGTAGTAATAGGAGCTCTGAGTACATAGATGTTAAAATAAGAATAAACTAATATATAAAGAAGATGTCTTTCACCAACCACGCTACCATAATTATAATCATATAACGTAGGAAGAATTACCCTACGTCATTATTATCATTTTTATTATTATTATTATTATTATTATTATTATTATTATTATTATTATTATTATTATTATTATTATTATTATTATTATTATTATTACAATAATAATAATAATAATAATAATAATAATAATAATAATAATAATAATAATAATAATAATAACAATAATAATAATAATAATAATAATAATAATAATAATAATAATAATAATAATAATATTAATAATAATAATAATAATAATAATAATAATAATAATAAAAATAATAATAATAATTAACTCTTATTATTTATAATCTAACAACATTTGCTGACCAGCATTGCCACAATTGAACACGAGAAATTTAAGGAAACAAAAATAAAACTTTCTGTATCCCAATCATGCACGCCTGAAATAAATTTATAAAAATATCTTAAATATCATGGACATTAATATATATATATATATATATATATATATATATATATATATATATATATATATATATATATATTTTTTTTTTTTTTTTTTAACACCAAAACAGTAGACACAAGCGCATTAGAACATGGTTGCGTGTTTTTTTTTTTTTAATTATGTCAGTAACTGTACATAAAGACATGTCTGGGAAGGTACAGCCCTTGATAAACACAAGCTTATTTTACATTGTACATGCTACAGTCTTTATTATAGCTACTATTATTCCGTTTATATAAACAATTCTTTATTCTATATCCAATAATTTCTTCATACATAAAAAAAAATACATACAGAGAGAAGAGTTAATATGATTTAATGAGAAACTGCCTAATTTAACGCTGTACTGTAAATTATCAATTTCCCGTCATCTATGTACATGAACAAATATGTGTGATTACCTAATTGTGATTACCTAATTGTGTTTACGGGAAAGAGCCCAAAGCTCGTATCTTCCCGTCTCTTGATCGGTTCCATTTTATACTTAGTGATACTTATCATACCTGTCCTTAAAACTATGGCTTGAGATAGCATTAACTACCTCCTCGCTTAGCCAATTCCAATTATCAACTACTCTTACACTGAAAAAGTATTTCCTTACATCCTGCAAAGAAGTTTTCTTACCAAGCTTCGAACTATGACCTCTAGTTCTAGAGCCAGCCATATCAAAATATCGATCCCTATCCACTCTATCATAACCATGAAGGAATTTAAAGACTGTCACCATATCCCCCCCTCACTCTTCTAGCTTCGAGTGATGGTAAGTCTAATTCCCTCAGCCTCTCATCATAACTAAGATTGCGTATTTCTGGCACCAGTTTCGTGGCATGTCTTTGAACTTTTTCAAGCTTAGCTATGTGCTTTTTCAAGTGCGGATTCCAAAAGGGGGCTGCATATTCGAGTTTTGGCCTCACATAGGTTACATAAATATTTCTGAACATTTCCTTGTCCATGAAGGCTACCCTTACATTTGATAAGAATGCATATGCTGCCCTTACTATGCCATTTATATGTATTTCTGGAGACAAATCTGCCAGTATGTTTACTCCTAGATCTCTCTCATTTTCTGTCTCTTGAAGTTGTACTCCAGCCACCGAGTAGTCAAGCTTGGGCCTTCTTGCACTTGTACCCATTCTCATTACCTTACATTTTGAAGTATTGAATTTCATTAGCCACTTTTCTGACCACTCATGCAGATTATTTAGATCCTCCTGAAGTTCTCTACCATTGTTCTCGTTTTTTACTTTCTTCACAATCTTTGCATCATCTGCAAACATATTCATGAATGAATTTACAGACTCTGGTAGGTCATTTACATATACAAGGAACAAAAGTGGCCCTAAAACTGAACCCTGTGGAACTCCACTACTAACTCTTCTCCATTCAGACACTGAGTGTCTTACTCTAACCCTCTGTTCCCTTCCTTCTAAGTAAGTTTTTATCCCTTCCAAAACATTTCCACCTATTCTAGCCCTTGATTGCAGCTTCCTAATAAGTCTCCCATGTGGAACAGTGTCAAACGCTTTCTGGAAGTCTAGGAATATGCAATCTGCCCAGCCCTCTCTTTCCTGTAAGATTTGGCTTACCTCATCATAAAATTCTAATAAGTTTGTTACTGCTGATCTACCTTCTCTGAAGACATGTTGCCTCACTGACAAAAAGTTGAAGGATTCCAAGTGAAGAGAGATATGTTTCCTTAGTAGTTTCTCCATAACTTTGCAAACTATGCTGGTCAAGGAAACTGGTCTATAGTTCAGAGCCGTATCCCTCCTTCCCTTTTGGAAGATAGGTATCACATTTGCTTGTTTCCAGCGTCTTGGAATCTCCCCCGACTCCAGAGACTCCTTAAATATGATACTTAGCGCCACTGATATTGTGTTTGTGCATTTTTTAAGCACATGAGGGGATATGTCATCAGGACCTGTAGCTTTATGAACATCTAAATCCATCAGCGCTTTGCATACCTCTGTGGCTGTAAGGTTGATGTTCTCTAATACCGGCCCTTGAGCTTCTATCACTGCAATCTGAGGGGGTGGGGTATTTTCTATTGTAAATACTGACTGAA
>JAXCGZ010021272.1:0-27500 GCA_037179515.1 Halocaridina rubra | reverse complement strand
GATAATGTGGAGTCTTGATTTCAATTATATATTTAGCAACAAAGAAAAGGTTAACATTCGCTTTATGCACCCTTTCAATTTCTGGACTAATCTATTTTGTCTGATAGGTTTCGATGTGTTTTGATTCAATCTACTAACTGTGTTCCTCGGAAATCACTATCTGTTTGCGTTAGGGCCCAAGTTGGTAGGCGACGGTGAATACTTACATCACCTAATCTAACTAACCTAACCTGCTTAACATAAATCTGAAGCCTTACATACCTTAAATGGGTAAATTTGGATGTTTATACATCAGCGCTGCACATTCCAGGGAGTGGTTGGCAACGATGTTTCCTCGGGTAGGCAATGGGAGGGGCGCATAAAACGAAGCTTAACCAAAGAAAGCTTAAAATAAGGATAATGTGTATTCCTTATTTAAATTTTGTCTTTGACAACAAAGAAAGTCCATCTGAGGTGTGTTAACACAGCTATACATTTAGTATTATGAAGTTTTTTTTTTTTTTTAGAAAACGTTTATCCAGGCTGATACTTGAAGTCCACTTTCTGCATACCAGTCAGAGAGCGTTGAGGAGACAATTCTGTATCCAGCGGCATTAAAGATACGATTTCTATAGTCAGGAGGACTTAGAGAGGAAAATCCAATAATCAGTTAAAATATATGAGCAACTGCTATACGCATGAAGCAAAGGCATTAACTATAAACCCCTAATTTCACAAAACAAAGAAAGAACTACATTCGAAAAAAATAAATAAATTCACCCATAAACCATAGGTCAAGTAACATATGCTAACAACACTCCCGGACAGTTCCTTGAAAGCTGTATCTGTATATTTAATATTTCGAGGCATTAAATCATTCATAATGACTGTTTGTAGATAGCCCGTAAAACGACGCTGAAGGCTCCCTCGTGTAAATCAAAGCACAAGTGGCGAGATGATGTGAAAATACACACACACACAGAACCCAGCAGGTCACGATAAATTTAGAAGGCTTTCAAGAGCTCTCGTAACATTATTGGAACAGCATTATCATCACAAAAGTCATCTGTATCAAGAAAATCACATCATTCACACTCATATGACCACTTTGATGGGCACTGTAATGCTTTGAAAGGTTGATTATCTTAGAGAGAGAGAGAGAGAGAGAGAGAGAGAGAGAGAGGAGAGAGAGAGAGAGAGGAGAGGAGAGAGAGAGAGAGAGAGAGAGAGAGAGAGAGAGAGAGAGAGAGAGAGATTCTCGAAAGAAAAATGAATGTACGAGTCATTAGTAGCAACACAAAAATAAAGAGGACTAAAAAAAAACACTATCATAAAAAAAAAATCAAATAACACTCATAAGAGTCTTTAGACAATAAAGTCTCCACACTGTCCTAAGACAGCTACACAACTGGAAATGAAGGCTTATCCTATCATTATCGGAAACTCCAAACAGGTAAATAAAAGGTGTTCCGCATACCACAGCTTCACTAGTAAAAGAAAATAAAGGTTGTATAGAACAATGCAATGGCAGAGTGAAAAAAGAGCTCTCAAGAATTTATAACGATTGATATTGTCAATATACATAAACGAACATTTCCTTATTCTTTGCTAACTTTCAAAATGTCATTTATGTGCGTGTGAAGGGGGCACAATTTAGTACACTACATTACAGAGTGCACAAAGCTTAAGGATTTCAGACATCTTGGTCTGAGCTACTTCGAACTTTGTGTGCACTTTTGCGACCCAGAGAACTTATATTCTATACTTATCGTGTACCCAACATTGAAAATGTAATTCTTTTACCCTATCTAAACATATTTAAATGACCCATTTTTATCTGGAAAAAAAAAAAGAAAGAAAAGAGAAAAAAAATGGGGGAAAGGTGAAGGGAAATACTCTCTCTCTCTCTCTCCTCTCTCTCTCTCTCCTCATCTCTCTCTCTCTCTCTCTCTCCTCTCTCTCTCCTCTCTCTCTCTCTCCTCTCTCTCCTCTCTCTCTCTCTCTCAAATGTCATTCTATATACATTTTTTTTTTTTTTTTATTTATTCAGATAACTGTACATGGGGACATGTGCACATGGGCACTCCCAGTCATATTGCAGTTGATAACATTACAATCTATGTGGTTATGTAAAAATAACATACTAATAGAATTTGCAATTAATTTAAAATATCATAGCAAGTAATTAATAATAAAATATAGTGTAATAATTGAAGAGTACTTGAAGAGTAATCATTGTGACAATATTTTCAATAGCCCTTGTTGAGTGCTATCATTTAAATTCCGTACTACTGCAGACAATTTGAAGCAGATATAGAATAGCAATTTTCAGGTTAGAATAATAAGTAGGTACATACATATATATATACACACACATACATACACACACTATAATTATAATAATAATATATATATATATATATATAATATATATATATTATATATATAATATATATATATATATATATATGCATGCATTAATTAGATGAGCAATAGAAACACCACTGGGGCTTCATAGCCATACAGAGAAGAGAGATGAGAGAGAGAGAGAGAGAGAGAGAGAGAGAGAGAGAGAGAGAGAGAGAGAAGGAGAGAGAGAGAGAGAGAGAGAGAGAGAGAGAGAGAGAGAGTATTTTCCTCTTATAAGGTAAGTGGCTGAGTAAAGAAATGATGCTCTGAATTTTTGGGAAGAGAAAGTACAGAGAAGGGGCTTTCCCATTCCCTTCGCTCCGCCCCACTTAGTCTCCTCTTACGACACGCAGGGAAACACGGAGGAAGTATTCTAGCCCCCCTTCCTCATGAACTCATATATATTCACATGTGAGTATATATATATATATATATATATATATATATATATATATATATATATGTGTGTGGTGTGTGTGTGTGTGTGTGTGTGTGTGTGTGTGTGTGTGTGTGTTGTGTGTGTGTGTGTGTGTTGTGTGTGTGTGTGTGTGTGTGTGTGTGTGTGTGTGTGTGTGTGTGTGTGTGTATCAAGAATTACAACTTTTGATTCGTAACTCTATCTATATACAAAAGCTATAGTAATTATGATGGTGGTAATAATATAATAATAATAATAATAATAATAATAATATAATCATAATAAGAATAAGAATAATCATAAGAATAATACAACTAATAATAATGATAATCGTAACTCATAATCATAATAATACTAATAATAATGCTAATAAGAATAATAATAATAAGAATAAGAATAAGAAGAATAATAATAATAATAATAATAATAATAATAATAATATAATAATAATGGATCAAGATGACGTAATTCTCGCACATGTACATAATTTGAAGGGTAGAGAGGGGGAAGGCCTGTCAGTCTTTCCTTTTCTTTTCCTTCCAAATATCTCTTCCATTAGATGGTGCTGAGTTTATGTGTGTATGTATGTATGTGTGGGTGTATATGTGTATGTATATGCAATTGATTTCATGCACTTTTTTCCGGGGCCTTGTACTGCCCTGTCTCTGAACTCTCAATGGTCGGACTGTTTGTTCAGCCTGTCCTTTTCCTTTGTTGTGTCACCCGCAGATGACAATGATGTATGTGAGTATGCATGTATGCATCTTTATCGGTGGAAAGGACTGATAATCTCCTTTTTTTTTTTTTAGGATGGCTAGGAAAAAGGGGAGGGAATTAAGGATATAAGGGAATTGGACGGAAAAGCACGAAACTTAAATAAAGTAAGAGAAAAAGAGAGGGGCAGACCCTCGTGCTAAGTTTTGCTCTGAAATTCAGATTCTTAATTTTACTAATAATTCCTTTTGTTGAACTGAAAACCTCTCTCTCTCTCTCTCTCTCTCTCTCTCTCTCTCTCTCTCTCTCTCTCTCTCTCTCTCTCTCTCTCTCTCTCTCTCTCTCTCTCTCTCTCTCTCTCTCTCTCCTAGATATGTATGACTATGAAGCCCCAGTGGCATTTCTATCGCTTGCTTATATAGCCATGTATATATATATATATATATAGATATATAGATATAGATAGATAGATAGATAGATAGATATAGATATTGTGTGTGTGTGTGTGTGTGTGTGTGTGTGTGTGTGTGTGTGTGTGTGTGTGTGTGTGTCCCTACTTATTACTCTAAGCTGAAAATTGTTATGCTGTATCTGCTTCAAATTGTCTGCAGTGGTACTGTGGTAAAGTGGAAATTTAACTTAAATGACAGCACTCAACAAGGGGCTATTGAAAAGTATTATTACAAGTATTACTCGTAATCAATAATCGCAGAGTGCTCTTCTGCCATTAATACATGTAAACCATAATATATTACTCTTAATTAATATTCGCAGGAGTGCTCTTATGCCATCAATCAATTATTACACTATATTTTATTCTTAATACTTGCTATGATATTTACAATTAATTGAAAATTCTGTCAATATCTATTTTATACGTAACCAAATATAGACTGTAATGTTTAACAACTGCAATATCACTGGGAGTGCCCATGTGCACGTCTCCATGTACAGTTATCTGAATAAACAAAAATAATAAGAAAAATAATTTAACAGCAAGTTCATATTGCATGGTTACAGATTGATTTTAAATTACGTTAACTTCGCATTACGGGACCATCGGTGATCATGCATCTCTCTATTAAAGTCCAAATTATTTTCCAGACTGCATAATCTTTTTGATTATATGTCCTTAAAGGTGAACTCGTATACTGAAGCATACATGAGAGTTGTTAATTATTCACCAATGATAATTACCTGCTGTTTGACTACCAAACTTTTTGCAATGTTATATAGCTACCGTTTCCTATAAGCTATCTTAATTATGCTAATTGAGTCTTTCCACTGTGCAAGTTTTACTATTCAACAATGATTTTTAATCTCTACAATCAATATAATGACTTATTTAACAATCAATATCACAACATCAATACATATTATACTATCGCCGTCCATAGTTCCACAACTGCAGCGCTCTAATATTTTCCTGGCAGGCACTGTGCAGTAACTTACTGCTAATAAACATCATTAAAAATAATTACTTAACAATAAATACTGGTTCATAACCTTCTGTTTCGCAGTATTTCATGTTCTTGTGCTAAATCTCAAATAATCGTTTTTCTTTTTCTTATATATTTTGAGGGAGAAGGAGGGGAAGGGGGAGGGGGAGAAACGAAGCAAGGAATGAGAAACTGAAACCTACCATTATTTGCCATTAACAGTATGTATCTGAGAAGGAAGAAATTGTTAATTGACCATAAAAAATAATTGCTACGTCAGAGGAAAAAATACATTCCACGCAAGAAAATGGTAGTGTGGCAGGCATCTGACAAGGTTTAGTAGCTGTATTATAACCCTCCTGCCATGGTCGTATTAATTCTTCCTACCTCACTGTCTCTCTGAGAGAGAGAGAGAGAGAGAGAGAGAGAGAGAGAGAGAGAGAGAGAGAGAGAGAGAGAGAGAGAGAGAGAGAGAGAGAGAGAGAGAGAAATTTCCCATCAACTCAAGAAAGTTTGACGGGCAAACGAAAAAGAGACAATTGCATAAAGAGGCCATAGTTAACAGGGCAATCAGTAATAAACATTCGGAGTAATCTTTGAACAGGTATATGGATAGCAAGAGAAAATTGCTTGGATTTAAAAGTGCTAGAGAGAGAGAGAGAGAGAGAGAGAGAGAGAGAGAGAGAGAGAGAGAGAGAGAGAGAGAGAGTCTGTCTTCACTCTCTCTCTCTCTTCCTCTGCCACGGCAAAAGGCTATTTGCATGAACAAACAAATGGTTCCGCAACCTTGTTATTTAGTGGTCGTAACGTTAGCGTTGAGTGATATGGCAGCAACCATTGCGTTGGGGGCTGTAGAGCTCAGAAACCATCCATTACCTTTTCCTTTTATGCTTATTGTTGTTTGGTGTGCGTGTGTTTGTCTCTCGCCCCACCTCATAACGCTGCTTTTACAGCCCTTGAAATGCTTCCCCGATGCGCATGCGCTGCCACGTAATGTTACCTGCCCCGACCCTGAGCCTATAATTAAAGCCAGCGATAAGTAGGTAATTCGTTGGAAGACCGTCGCTCATAAAATTACCTCCAGATTACCTAATGCCCCAGCGAGAAGACCCAAGTTCTGTGAAGAGGAGTAACCCCGCTATATGTGATCAATGGTGAAAGACAAGACTTTTTTTTTTTTTTTTTACCAATACAAAAAATCTCTTATTTTTGGTAAAATTGCAATATAAATTCCAGAATTAAGTAAAATGATCACAAAATTAAGAAAGCAAAATTTATATTATGCTAATTTGAAAAAGTTCATCCTGCACTAGTTATAAAATGGATGAATTATAAGTAAGGTTAAAAAAATAAAAAGGAATACAGTCTCGTTTAAACCACTGCTAACTCCAACCATTAATTACTGCACTTGCTTCATAATTGCCAACTTAACAACTATGCATTACTGTTCATAACTGAGGTTCACCTTTTACAAGTAAAAAAAAAAATAAGAAAATCTAGGTAAAAAGAGAGATAGAGAAGGATCTCGTTTCAAACTCCTTGAACCCCTAAGAAGTAGTCAAATAATTATGCGTCTCCTTTGCGTCTTGTAGAATACCTTGTTGTTGTGGGTATCACAAATTAAACAAGTCTTGAAGCAAATTAACTGAAATGACCTTATTAGAAGACTACAGACAATTCATGTATACTTATAACAATTACAAGCTATATTACAGAGCTTCAAGTATGTAAAAATAATTTGTTGTTGTGGCAATTATAAATTTAAAAAAATGATAGTTACTATAAGCTTCTTGGAAGAAAATCGTCACAAAACACAGGCAGGATCATCTGACATATGTTTGCATCACACCATACGCAATTTGTAGTATAACAATTACAAAAAGACATATTATACAAAAGGCTATGTAATAGTTTCATAATTCTCTTTAAAGTACTGGTGAAAAGAAATTGCTTTTGATACTAGGACGATATAGAAGGTGCTTAGATGAGAGAAATAACATCAGTCACATTAGCATGCACAGATAACAAAACCACAAAATTATAGAAGTTAGATACAATTGTTCTGTGCTTACTAATGAATACATTTATTAATACTCATTATGGATATTACGAAGCACAACACCAGTGAAGATGAAAAGCACAATTTTTCTCTTAAGGCAACCGTCCTAGCCCTTGGTTGAAAAGGGAGTCCGAGACGTAAAACCGGAACCGGATTAGCATTGGATTATATAAGAGTATTTATTAATCCTTCTTAAAGTCTATGGTCGCATTTACGCCATAACTTACTAATAAATTTGTACCTCTTGATCTCAAATCTCAATTTATACTTATCAGATACTATAATCATCTAACTAACCTAGAAAGCTGTTCAGACCTAGGCCCGATTTCTTGAACAGTGTAAACCTAGGATACCATATTGTTAGTTAGCTAGACACACACAAATGGATTTCATAAACGCACCTGACGCGGTTCTGTGTATGGCTAGGATCCCCCTATGGGAGATCCTAGCCATACACAGAACCATGTCAGGTGCGTTTATGAAATCCATTTGTGTGTGTCTAGCTAACTAACAATAAGGTATTCTAGGTTTATACTGCTTAAGAAATCGGGCCCTAAATGGATTCGGTTTTACGTCATGAACTCCCTTTTCTACTAAGGGCTAGGACGGTTGCCTTCTTACGAAGGACTTGTTTTGGCAGATGTAATCGTTACCCTGAGTGTATGCCCTTACTAACCTCAATCCGTGACGGGGCGCGAACCCTCGACCTGCCGCCTCAGAGTTGCAGACGCTACCATTTTACCACGGAGACTATAAATCGGGCCCTAAAATGACAAAATAAAATAGAACCACCTTTTCCCTAGTAGGCACTAAATCAACATTATAGAAAGCATGAGAGGAATGTCAGTAACATTTCTGAATGAAGAACAGTCTACATTTCTGCAGTTGTTCCAAATTCTAAATAATATAAGTTAATTCTTTTAGTATATCTGGACTATAAAGTCCAATGGAACAACATTCCCTCCTACTATGTTTTCTTTTAGTCTTATATAGTCTTTTATTCTTTCAGAGAGCTTTCAACAATGCTCCTATTTGAGCTACTTAACCATGTCTGCAAAAAATACCATTTACAAAAGCAATAAAGGAAACTACATATCTAAATTTGTATTTTCAACAGACCCAGGATCGATTCCCCGTTTTGGATAGTGTGTGTTTGATTACATATTCTTTAAATATACCAAACATCTCAGAATTCGCAAAAAAAAAAAAAAATACAAGTGATACCATGTTATTTGAAATATGGTTTCATAAGGGAGTCCGTGACGTAAAACCGGAACCGGAACCGGAATCAACATGAACGAATTAAGACAAGAAAGTTTGGAACAGAACATAACGTTTCATAAACGAAATTAAAAAAAATAGGCTACAGAAGAGAGAGAGAGAGAGAGAGAGAGAGAGAGAGAGAGAGAGAGAGAGAGAGAGAGAGAGAGAGAGAGAGAGAGAGAGAGAGAGAGAAGAAATAAAAATTTCCTTTAGCAATGTATTCGTCATTCGTCATTGCACCCCTGGGCACCACAGGAAACCTTCGTTCTATCTGTCATCATTGGTGCAAACTGTCAACTCTAACATTACTCGCAATCATTATCACCCATCATTATGCTTATCACTAATCGCACTTCCTCTCTCTCTCTCTCTCTCTCTCTCTCTCTCTCTCTCTCCTCTCTCTCTCTCTCTCTCTCTCTCTCTCTCTCTCTCTCTCTCTCTCTCTCAGCGATCTATCTATGTATCTAGCCCCATTACCGCCTGTTTCCTCCATGACATCTGCTTTCAAAGCAGAAAAACAACACTGTCACGTAACACTTTAAAACTTTTTCTTTTTTACCTTTTTGTGTTCATTTCACCGCCATCCCTCATTGTTATTACTGACAGTTATCATAGTTATCATCGTTATGTGCAGTCAACACAAAAGCGGGAGAGGAAGTAAAGCTTGTTTAATATAATCGCAAGTGATAAAATTACCATTCATAATGATAAGAACGCAGGGCGATTTACAGAAAGCTTAACACAGGAAGTCCTGATATTATCGCACAGTACTGATATTATCGTACGTTAATAAGGCAATTTCACGCACGATATTTTGGTAACGAAATGAAAAGGGCTATTGTTTTATCATGGTGAATTATGATAATCGTACATATTATATATATATATATATATATATATATATATATATATATATATATATATATATATATATATATATATATATATATATATATATATATATATTGTTGCTTGCTGTTGTATGTTTTTATGTGTGACTATTAATCCCAACTATGAGGATGGGTTAAATAATAAACAATATTTACAAATCAATTCGATTTTCATGTGGGGTCGCTAAAATGGATTAGTCTCCACTCATTTCTGCTGAGCATATCCTCCACCTATAAATTCCTCTTCTCATTGCAAAGTGAACGAACTGGCATGTGTGTTACCAATAACCTGAAGATGTTCTATAGTTGTTATATTTTCAAAAAGCGCAGTAATAGCAACCACTGAAAGTCATTCAGCGAGGTATGAATAAGGCCTCTGCAGGGAGGAAGCTAGAACCAACAATAGGAGTAAAATCACCAAAATCTCCACCAGTTTCAGTAGCAGCAAAACCAGCAAGAATTAAAGTAGCAGAATAAAAGTATTAATCAGAGAAGATGAAAGAATGAGCAACATTATAGGCAGGAGTGAAATGATCAAAAACTGAGAAAGCTTAAAAAGCTGCAGTAACCAAGGAAGTCACAAATATCAATTATCAAGGAAAAACCAATTAAGGCATCAGTGAAATCGCCAGTAAGGCAAAACTACGAGCTACACATTCAGCAGAAATACGCATAATAGTTAGGACAGCAGCATAATCAATGGGAAATGGAGTAGCAGTAACACCTGATGTAACCAGAGAAGAAGGAGCAGAGGCGCTTTTCTAACACCAACACAAAACTTTCCAGTTCAAACTATCCAGAAAGTGAAAGACTGCCGCCATACACACAACAGAATTATATTACATAGTAATTGTAGCAATAATAATAATAATAATAATAATAATAATAATAATAATAATAATAATAATAATAATAATAATAATAATAATAATAATAATAACAATAATGATAATAATAATAATAACTATATATATATATATATATATATATATATATATATATATATATATATATATATATATATATATATATATATATACATATATATATATATATATATATATATATATATATATATATATATATATATATATATATATATATATATATATATACTCCTCCTGGCACTGGCTGAAATCCGCACGAGAAAGATAATAATAAAAAAAAAACGCTCTGACTATATTCCTCAGGTGTTCATGGCAGGGAGAGAGATTGATGAGATGCTATCCATGTAAATCAATCAGCCAGATGGCGAACAAAAGCCACTGAGATTACACACCATCAGGAGAGGGGGAAAGAAGGATGAAGGAAGAGGGAAGAAGAGAATAGGGAGGATCTGAGGAGGGAAATATGAGCAACAAACAAGGAAAGAGGCACGACAAAGAAGTGAGATGGAGAAACTAATAGTTGTTAGTTAGGTCGGGAAAGAGAAAAATAGGGTGCTAATATATGAAAATACCTGGTCTAATATGAAAGGCATAATTCTATAGAACCAGAGGTAAGGAAAGAGAAGAATCAGTGGAGGGAAACAAGCATGTGTAAGGAAGTTGCGTAACAGCATGGATGAAGTTACTTTTAGTAGATAAAGAGCTTAGGATTGCAAGCTGGAAATATGCAATATTACTTAAAACTACTTAAACAGATCTAGAAGAATGGTCAAATTAAATAATGATAAGAAAAGTACGTTGAAGTTGAGGAGGGAATTTCGAGGGTACATGAACAAAGGCTGTTGTAAGGAGTGTGAATATAGTTACTGTCACTAGATGGGTAGGAAAGCAAACAAACAAACAAACAAACATTTATAAGAGCAAAGAGTAACTTACTAGATTTATGGAGATACTGAGACCAATTTTCAGGCAATGATGATGGGAGTAAAAAAAGATGAGGTAAATACGTGGAATTGCTGAGGGGGATAGAGGGGTATATAGAAATGGAGGGAAGCTAGAGGCGGAGTTATGCCATGCTGATGTGGGGGTAAGCACATTACTTAAATCATACTTAGAAAAATGAAAATGGCTATATATATAAGAACAACTAATCCCCCTGTGGGAGGGGGGGTAAGAATACTTCCTCCGTGTTCCCCTGCGTTTCGTAAAAATCGACTAAATGGGGAGGAGCGAGGGGACTGGCAATCCCGTCCTCTGTATTTACTTCCCACAAAAAGTCTAAGTATTCTTTTTGACTCAGCCACCCCCATTACAAGGTGGAATATGGTTTTGGTATATGGATGGAATCTAATCTAGAGAAATGACTAGATATAAAATAGATTACATTATATAAGAAAGGGGAAAGAAAAAGAGAGATAGGAAGCTCTGTGTGGAGAGCTGGAGCCACTCCAAGGAACACCTGAAGGCCGCAGCAATCACGGAACAGAACGCAAGTTACGCAACAATAAATACGGAGAAAACAAAAGATGTCTGGAAGGAAGGAGTAGTTCCTGGAACCGCGATAGTGGAGGGAATGAACCTGTCATATATCTTTTATCATTCTCTCAAGCCTGATTCTGGAAATTAAAATCTCCACTAATGTTGAACAGTATTAGTGAGACCTGCGAAGTCTTTCTAAAGCCTATACTCTAAGCTGCAAGAAAGATTTGGTGCTATGAACACTCAGTCATGAATCTAAATCAGATACTAAATGTGTATGTTTTTAACATCCAAAATTTTTACATATATCATTGGTGTATAATTAGCGACAAAAAAGACTAAAAGGGAAAATGAGGAAGGGGTTACGTCTTTGTCAAAAGGTAAACGCTCAAAAAATAGAGCAAACTTAAACTCTGAATCTAACAGCAAAACAACAACAACCTCAATTATAATAATAATAATAATAATAATAATAATAATAATAATAATAATAATAATAATAATAATAATAATAATTACCACTACACTACTACTACTACTACTACTACTACTACTATTATTATTATTATTATTATTATTATTATTATTATTATTATTATTATAAAACACCACTTAGTTTTTTCTGGGAAAAATCTTATGATAAGTAATAAGAAAAAAAATCTAAATATCACACAAAAAAAACTCATGACGAGGAAAAAGCTATGCATTAAAATCAACATTGCAATTCATCAGAGAATAAAAAAAAGTGAAGAAAAAAAATTATATATATATGTGATTAACACCTCAAAAAGCTTTTTCAACGAGGTGTTGTGCGTTTGTTTGCATTTACCATGTACGTCTCATAAAGCATACAGCGGAAATTCCACAACAAAAGAATGTAATTATGAAAAAAGCAAATAAAATAAATAAAGCAAGGGAAATATTTATCATCATCATCATCATCATCGAATGCCAACAAATTCACAAGTTATCGTCGCTCTTCGTTCAATTTCACTCGCTTCTAGAAGCCCAAAAATAATGGTAGAGAGAGCGAAGGTATCTGCAACTGGGCCACACCGCATCATAAATTCTCTTTTTCTTCAACAATGCACTGTACATTAGAAGCGACATTTGAATCAAGACAAATTAGAGGAACAGTACAGGCTAAATTTATACTTCCTCCCTTCATATATCATCCGAGTGGAGACACTACTACTACTACTAGCACTGCCAGTCCTCTCTCTTCCATAATGGCCTTAGCTCTTGTAAATGGGATGGGATGGGATAGGAAGGGGAAGAATAATAAATAAATTGATTTATGAGAATTGTCCATTTATCTTTTGCGTCATAGGTTGATCATATATTAAGTATTCAGGCAATAAAAATGGTTCATTTATGAGTTGGATGTGTAGTAAGGCGGTAAGTGAAAAGGTATAAATATATCAGTGAATACAGTAGCCTAGTTCTTTTCTAGGAGGTCTCGAATTCAACGAGGCATTACGACTCTTACAGCATTCTCTTCACCAGAGCCATAGGGGGGTGAAGGTGAGGGTTGTGGCGACCCTCGCACAGCAGCCAGCGTCAACTTAATAAGCCTAGTGAGTACACAACTAATTTGTGTTCTGTGGTGGACCATTGGTTCTTGGTAAGGAGCAGGGCAAGAATGTCTCTCTAGAAGCCCTAACTGAAATTAATAATATATCAATAAATCAATAAATTAAAAGCAAATAAATAACTTTTTACTGAGTGATGTATCGACATTATATCGCGTCAATTCTAGTATTTTATTGTGACTTGAACTAGAATCACAACTTATATATGTGTAACTAATATAAGTTTTCTAACTATACAAAAACTATATGTAAATCAGCTATATCAACTTTTTATTTCAAGAGAAGAACACATAAAAATATCTAAAAAATACACGCACATTCGCAATAGCCAAGAGCAGAGAACAAAACTATTTGTAAATATCTTTGTTTACTTGAAATTACCACATATTTTAGGCTTGATCACTTACTGAACAAACAACACCATTATTTTCGCTCTTACACATTCATATACTCACACACACACAAACTTAATGGCCTGTAAATCTGACCTATTTATGTACATGCTGTAAATGCATTTTCGTTTTCATACGTCACTCTGTCTGTTAACTCTTGTCTGTGGTATATATGTTCCGAACTTCTTTTATTTAATTAAAGGTTAAATTTTCAGTGCATTTTCCTATCTCATTCTTGGTGATAAGTTACAGGATATACTCTAATATTAATTAAATATCTATACAAAGTACGAGCTTAAGAGATACTGAAGACTTCACTGCTTAAGTTATGGAAATCTTGACAAATATAAAAATGTAGTTTTGTAGCTTATATAAAGACGGGTCAGTTCTACTTTCTGTGTGATTTTTCTTATTGACACAACACACGTAAGTGGCAGGTATGCAGAGAACCTCTTGTCACAAAATATCTTTACTTTTTTTATGAGTATAGAGTGCTTTTTTTTTTTCCATATACACTTTTAAGGGACAATTTTTCCGTAGATAATAGTCAGCGGGGACCTAACGTTAGTAATAAAACTATCAGAATCATTTTGAAAATATTTCACAAATATTAATTTAAATTTTACGAAGTATCTGAAGGCATATTCAATTCTTTCAGGGTTTCCATACAATCGTCCATAAATTTTCAATTTGTCAATACAGATCTTTCGCTCCCAAATGAACAGCACAAGTGCAGATCAAATGTTTCTCCATACTTATCTATCTATCTATCTATCTATCTATCTATCTATCTATCTATCTATCTATCTATCTATCTATCTTTACGATGATTTCACTAAACAGTAAGTAGTAAATAACATTTTTTTTCTATAATACTTTCACCATTAAAAACAAAAATCACCCTCTTCCATGTCATTTTCACTCCAGAGCTTTTGCAATTCCATGAAACACCAGCAGATACTCCTGCATTTCCAATTTGTCATATCTATTTCTTCTTCCTCTTCGTGATCTATGTTTCTGTTTTCCTTCTTCTTCTTCGTCAGTTTTCTATTTTTCTTTTTCTACTTCTCCTCATCCCTACACTTCTTCGTCAATGTCCTCTGTATTCTTCCTCTCCACTGCCTTGTATTCTCTTTCTTCTTAAGCTTTATCACTGCCAACAATTTCCTTTCTTTTTCTTCTTCTTCTTTTTTTCCGACAGAAGAGGGACCCATTCAGCCATCATGAGGGGACTTTAATGTGTTTTCATAAGGGCTCTGAATCATGGTAAGACCCCAAGAGGCTATAAATAAGAGTGGCTGGAGGTATATATATATGTACTACGTGGGTCAGAAATTGCTGGGGGTAAGAGGTAATATTTCAATCTTTATGGTGCAAAGATCCCCCACCCCACACCCTACGAAAAAAAATGAGACTTTGCTACTACCCACATACCGAGTCAACCCATTTTCGTGGATGAATGGATGAACAGACAAAATTACTCATGGGTAATGGCAACTTCATTTGATACTTTATGGATACATTATCACCCTTAGGTAGCACCATCTGGCTATCACATAGGAGGTTGTGAGATCAATTTCCAATGGTGAAATCATAAAACTTCTTTTCTACAGTGTTACCTAGATATAAGTAAAATACACTGTCGTCCATTGAATGGAAAGCATTGTCCACTCAGCAAGCTCTCTGATCATGACATTAGACGTATGAAGTCTTGGGTGGATTTGTTACAGTCATGATCTCTGACTTCGATAACGGTAAAATAGCCGTCATGCCCCTCTCATATATACAAAGAACCTTTTCTCTTGCAAGAAGTACACAACACACACACACACACACACAGATATATATATATATATATATATATATATATATATATATATATATATATATATATATATATATATATATATATATATATATACTTATCAACTTCGTGACCTTAACTGACCACCTTCTCAAAGTGGCCAGTTAAGATCACGAAATTAATAAGTATATATATATATATATATATATATATATATATATATATATATATATATATATATATATATATATATATATTTTATATATATAATATATCAAATAAACATTAACTTAATTGACAAGAGCACGGTAATTATGTCTTAGGTTCGAATTCCGGCCAGGCAAAATATGTTCCATGTTTTCACATATGTTGATATGTTTATTTTATCATTATTGATGTCTATATAGCATGGAATTTGAATTTAATATGAAAACAATGCCACGAGTGAGATTGAAAAAAAAGCTGTAAAAAGCACTCAGAAGAATGCGTTCATTCCCTAGCTTAGCAGTTAGCATAGAGATTAGCTTCTATGCATCCTGTGGTGTACTTGGTAGCGCCTTGGCACAGTACTTATGTGTCTTAGAATCGAATTCCGGCAAGAGGCAAAATATGTTTTATATATACATATATAAAATGTGTGTGTGTGTGTTTATTATATATACGCACTGCATGCATGCCTTGTATCTGCATTCACCTAGAAACCAACATTTTGTTTCCGTTTGTTTCATCGACTAAATGAACAATTACATGTAGCCTGTACACGTGCATATAACTGCATACATGCATACAAAAACATTCGGCATCCACTATGCATTCAATGTAAAGGCATGTGCAATGATGCAACATCCTGAATGACTAGAATATCCCTGCAAACTCCAACCATAACCTTTCTATATGAAACAATGATGAAATACTCAATATCCATGTAATGTCGTTTAAATACTTGAAGAGATAAACTCTTTTGGTCTGATTTTATTTACTTCAAATTGTTCAGTGAAACCAAAATGTCTGCAAACATGCGTTGTATAAGAGATCTGCAATGCCTTATGTGTTAAAAGCTTCGTCTGTCAGGTTAAGGTACAATGCAACTCCGACTATTCAGCGTCGTATAATTAACACCAGACTATTTCAGTCCTAGGCTGTTTAACCACACTTGTTTCAAGATCCAAGCGAATGAAATATGCTAATCTAACCTGACCTAACCAAAAATTTGCGTAATTAAGCTTTCATAACAAAACAAACCGCATTCGAACATGCTTCGTTCTAGAAGAATATGTTAAAAAGTTCTTCTAAATCATCGTCAGTCGTCTCTTAGCTCCTGCAACCTCAGCAGGAAAACTGAATACTCTGAGGAAATATGATGGGTGAGGTATCTTCAACAGCACTATATGTTCACATGGTGCGAAGGACTAGCATAGTCTGTCCAGTTATTTTGTACATATAAGAACGGACTATTTATACATGAGAACAGCGGTTTGAGTCAAGCATATGTCTGTCCTGTTGTTCTGTACATATAAGACTAGCGTATCTATGCACAAGAAGAACTCGAAATACAGCATGCAATTAACATATATGAGAGTGTTAAATTGCCGGCAGCTGTAGATTTATTGAGTAATGTTTAATATTTTATGTAACGAATAAATTTGTTAAGTTTCCTTTCTCTAAAGTATGACAATGTTACATGCTTTCAGTATGAGCTGTTTTTTTTTTTCATTTTCTCGATTCTTTAAAAATAATAAGAAAAAGGTCTCTTCGTGTCTAAACCTTCCAAGGAAGGTTAATTACTTTAGATGATTTGCAACAAATGAACTGATTTTAAAGGGAGAGAGAGAGAGAGAGAGAGAGAGAGAGAGAGAGAGAGAGAGAGAGAGAGAGAGAGAGAGAGAGAGAGAGAGTATAACCACGCTTCGTTAAAATTGAATTCAACCCAATATGGAGAAGAAAGTGTAAATTGGGCTGCTAAAAATATGATTAGTACTTAAATTGGCAAGTAATTATGTGATTTAAAGTACTAATTACCCAAGGGATATTATTAGTACTTTAATTACAAGTTAACCTATGACGAAGACTGTTAATCACCAAAAGTAATATGAGCTTCTAAGCATTATTTAATTTTTTTTTTCTCATTGGCCGCTGGCGTTTTCGACAACAAGAAAACTCGGTCGTTTCTCTTCCCACTTTCAATCAGTTCACATGAGAGGAAATTGCACAATCAATTCTTAAATCACTGTATTATCGCTGGTAACTTGTTTCTGATTATGGGGAAGAGAGAGAGAGAGAGAGAGAGAGAGAGAGAGAGAGAGAGAGAGAGAGAGAGAGAGAGAGAGAGAGAGAGAGAGACTTGCTAAACGTAAATAATCTTCTTTAAAAAGTTAGTGTATTGCTTTAATATAACTGTTCTCAAGTAATACACGTTATTTTTCTTTATACGGCTCTCTCTCTCTCTCTCTCTCTCTCTCTCTCTCTCTCTCTCTCTCTCTCTCTCTCTCTCTCTCTATATATATATATATATATATATATATATATATATATATATATATATATATATATATATATATATATATATATATATATATATATACACACACACACACACACACGAAGACGCCAAGAGAATATAAAAAATCATTATGTATCCGTAAAAACACTTTTACATATAAAGTAAGAAATATCTTGTTATAAGTCTCTCTCTCTCTCTCTCTCTCTCTCTCTCTCTCTCTCTCTCTCTCTCTCTCTCTCTCTCTCTCTCCCTCTAAGAGCCCTTGAAAGAAATGATAAGATAATAAATCAAAGAAACTACAGCTCCACGTGATATTAAAAAAGACCAAAGAAATGAGAGAAAAATAAAGAGGAAAAAATGAGTTAAAAAGTGTTATGACTTCCCAACCACACGAGATCTCTCACCTTGGAACAGACCACGTCCTAACCATGTATCATTTCTGTTCTGACGTGACATCAGCTCCCAGATTCACGTAGCTGCAATATCTTTCGGGCTCACGTTTAAACTCCGCCTTTCGGAAAATGATGACAGTGACTAGGTGATAATGACACTGGGTAATGACAATGCCTGATGATGAAGAATATGATGATGACAATGATGGTTTAACGGTTCATGAACAAATGATGTTGATGAGTAGAAGCAAAAGCGAAGATTTGGGAATTAAAAATGCAAGGATTTTTCTTTAGTTCAAATTACTTCTCTTCAACCCCCGGGCACAACCCAAACCCAGAGTTCTTTGGATTCGAAATAACAGAACTGTCACTAGTGGTGTTCTACAGGGTTCTGTTCTTCAACTCTGTTCCTTCTCTTCATCTTCCTCTCTTCTTTACGCCTTTGCCGATTATTCTACCCTTCATTTTTCCTTTGCCTTTTCTTCACAACCTTCATTTACTACTCATAATCAGTTTCGTATCACTTTTTTTCTACTCTCAGCTCTGCTTTGCAGAGGGTATCTGAGTGGGGTGCACAAAATTTAGTTAAATTTAATGCCTCCTCCTAATAGCCGTATTGTCGTCGAAACTTACGAAATTTACTTTTTAATTCTATTAATATAATAGGAATCCAGACAGCCTCTGACTTGTCTTGGAGGAATCACATAATCCAAATTTCAAAATCTGCATCCAAATACTTAGGGGTTTTGCTTCGTTTTATTCATTACTTTTCTTCTTTACAGTTACTTAAAATTTATAAAGGTCTTATCCTTCCCTGCTTAGAATACTTCTCGCACAACTGGGGTGATTCTTTTTCTACTTATCTCCTTGATAGGGTTGAGTCTAAAGCAGTCAGACTCTTTAATGATCCTTCTCTTACTTCTAATCTGGATTGTCTTTCTTTTCGCCGTAAGGTATCTTTCCTTTCTCTTTTCTATCGCTACGACTTCCATCGCTGCTCTGATGAGTTGGCGAGTTGCATCCCTCCCCTACTGCCGAGTGTTACGTGGCCTCGTCTCACAGGTACTGTGTGGAGATATGCAACTCGCGGATTTGCTGGCGCAGTAACTGCTTCTTCACATCCACCTTCAGACTCTAGAACTCTCTTCCTCCTTCTCTTTCCTAATTCTAATTAGATATCTTCCTTCAAAAAGCTGTTCTATCATCATCTTAGGGCCTAATCTTGCCATATCTCTAGGTCCTCAGTACTTTGACTAGTCTTTCAGCCTGTCCTTTTCCTTTGTGTATCATTACCTCATCTCTGCCTTGTCCTTGACTTTTTGCTTTCCCTTCGTCTAAATGTTTTCTTAGTGCCCGGGTCTTTATTAATGAAGGCAATTTTCTTGCCTGTCCAAATGTCACATTCAAAGATAAAAAAAAAATAAAACAGAAGAATGTGAAAATATGGGCGTTACTTTAAAACAATGTTTACTGCAACCTTAATCACTTTATTAATTAGGAGATTTATTTTAATCCTGGTACGGGGGGGTAAGCCAGTTCAACTCGGTGCAGGTCAAAATGCCCGATCAATGGAAAGGCCGTTGTCAGGAAAGGCATTCGGTAGCAAAATGTTCAATCAAAACAATAGTCTCCAAAAAGCTACTGAGAAACAGCCACCCATTAATATTTCATTTCGTATTATTTATTTTATTTGATTATAATTCGTACAAATGGGGAGAAACCAGCTCATATAGTACCAATAGTGGATCAGTGGTAGTCACCGTGGCTCAAACGGTGGCGTCCGCGATTCTGAGGCATCAGGTCGAGGGTTCGCGCCCCGTCACGGTCTGAGGTTAGCAAGGGCAATTACATCTGCCAAAACAAGTCTTTCGCAAGAAGGCAACCGTCCTAGCCCTTGGTTGAAAAGGGAGTCCGTGACGTTAAACCGGAACAAACAAACAGAACCAATAGTGGATCAATGGAAAAGACTGGTGTAAGGAAAGGCATCCAGCCGTAAAATTTTGAGGAAACGTAAACATTTGTCTCCAGGAGGCTAGTGAGAAACAGCTAACGATTAAGAATTAATTTAATCACATTCTATACAGAGGGTGAACAAACTAGCATAAATCGGTGCCCATCCCGGAGCTGGATCAAAGACAAAATTAGCGTCAGGACAGGCATCCAGACGAAACACTGAGAAAAAACAAAAACTAATCTCCAAGAGGCTAATGAGAAACAGCTACTCATTAATGTTGCATTTCAAATAATTTTCCACATGCAAACCTTTGGTTCTGTTGAGTTGAGAGATGTTACCACAGTAAGGACACATATTTTCTCTCCTTATCCCTAACTGTATCTAGCCTAGATCAGGTCAGGCAAATGTCAGCTACCACTATGGCTAAGATACTATCTGCATCTTTTCCTGTTGCTCTTCTGGAGCACATGGGAGTGTGAGAGGTGTGGGGAGTAAACATGAGAGACAATCCGGGAGAGCAGAACCGAGGGCAGTTGATGAGGAGGAATGCTCCAAATCATCCTCTGGCATCTCCTGTAACACCGTTTGATACCCAAATGTACTGACACTGTCTTTGCTTTGGAGCTAATCTTCTGCGTAAAGAAGAGGGAAGTGTAAAATGGGCTAGACACTTCTTACTTATATTTAGCCCAGCAAAAAGCAAACTTGTCGCGGTCAAGACAAAAAGAGCCACACATTAAAATATCTAAGAGAAACTGTACGAGTCACTTTAGGGAGTTGAACTTTGGACTTGCTGGAGGGGAGGCAGGTGTTATCTCGACTGATCTACCTTAATAAAACTGTGATAAAAATATTTAAAAATTATCTCTCTCTCTCTCTCTCTCTCTCTCTCTCTCTCTCCTCTCTCTCTCTCTCTCTCTCTCTCTCTCTCTCTCTCTCTCTCTCTATATATATATATATATATATATATATATATATATATATATATATATATATATATATATATATATATATATATATATATATATATATATATATATATATATATATATATATATATATATATATATATATATATATATATATATATATATATATATATATATATATATATATATATATATTATATATATATATATATATATATATATATATATATATATATATATATATATATATATATATATATATATATATATATATATAATATATATATATATATATATATATATATATATATATATATATATATATATATATATAATATTATATATATATATATATATATATATATATATATATATATATATATATATATATATATATATATATATATATATATATATCTTTATCTCAGTGTGTGTGTCTGTGCGTGCGTGCGTGTATATATATGTGTGTGTGTGCGCGCGCCGCACGCGCGCACTAAAAAAAAAATAATATTTGATACCAGCCTACTCATATTATTGTAATCATAACCGAGAAATGAAAAAAATAAAAGAAATGTTATTGCCAAGTAATAATAAGCATTTTACGTCTATTTTCTCCAGAAAACAAAATCA
Source organism: Halocaridina rubra (assembly GCA_037179515.1). NCBI lineage: Eukaryota > Metazoa > Arthropoda > Malacostraca > Decapoda > Atyidae > Halocaridina > Halocaridina rubra. The sequence continues at coordinate 5,770 of JAXCGZ010021272.1, read as the reverse complement.
ATTTGATAATAAGAGTCGAGGAAATGCCTTCGATATTTCGATGTCATATTCAGTTTATATATTTTATTCTCCATGCTAAAGTTACATTTATAATTCTCTCTCTCTCTCTCTCTCTCTCTCTCTCTCTCTCTCTCTCTCTCTCTCTCTCTCTCTCTCTCTCTCTCTCTCTCTCTAAAACGATTTCTCAAGAATCATATAGTCTTTCTCTCTTTTTTTCCCATAACTGAATGGGTTTGAGTTTTTCATTTGAGTTCTACAAGCACGTAGTTTGAGTCACAGATAATAACTGTCTGTGAGGAATGCCTCTAACATATTTATCTACACTTACCTAAAGTGTTATTCTAAAGAAGGGTTATGAACGAGTTACCCCTTAACTCATGGAATGAAAATGTTTCAATTATCAATAACCTCTCTCTCTCTCTCTCTTTCTCTCTCTCTCTAATTATCTATCTATCAGTCTATCAATTTATCTATCTATCTAGCTTTATGTATATATATATATATATATATATATATATATATATATATATATATATATATATATATATATATATATATATATATATATATATATATATATATATATATATATATATATACAGCATTTATATGGTACACTCTTTGATTTTGAGTTCATATATATATATATATATATATATATATATATATATATATATATATATATATATATATATATATATATATATATGAACTCAAAAGCAAAGAGTGTACCAAATAAAAGTCTGTAGTGACAAAATGTAAATTTCCAACTCTCTCTCTCTCTCTCTCTCTCTCTCTCTCTCTCTCTCTCTCTCTCTCTCTCTCTCTCTCTCTCTCTCTCTCTCTCTCTCTCTCTCTGGGCCATTTAGGAATTTCGCGACGAACCAAATTTGATAAATGTCAATACCATTAATCATTATATAAGATCGACATTTCCTTTAAAACAAACACACATACAAACACACGCACGTATACACACTCACACAGCCATTAATTTTCAAACGCGGTTTTTGACAATGATGATGACATCAAAGTAATAATTATTTCAAGAAAAAATATTTAAATATATTATTTATTGCTTTGGAGGCAAGATGTAAAGATCATAATGACTTTTTGAAATCATTAATCTGGAACATGATTAATGGTTTTCCAGACGATGATCATGATGAACGTGATGATGATTATTGCGATGATCGTTATGATTAAGATATTTATTAAAAAACCTCAATGATGATGATTGTAATAATAATGATATTGATAATAACGATGATCTCGCATTCGCGAGGTCGACAGATCGGTGCTCGTTAAGGACCGAGAGTTTAAGCAGTTTACTGGGAAGGTTACTGCTGTGGCTGGACACCACAGTGGGTGGGTTGGGGCTTCCACCGGCTGACGCCCGTCAGAGCAGGGGCGATACCTCTGATAGGAGGGTTAAAACCCAGCAAACTTTAACTTTAAAGAAAAACATGATAAATATAATAATGATGACTAAATGGATAATCATAATAATGAACGTCATAAAAATGATGCTACTGGTATCAATTATTATTGTATTAACGATGATGATGACAATATGGTTGTGCAAAAACCAACAAGCTTTAAATGTAAAAGTTAATTATTATTATTATTATTATTTTTTTTTTATTATTATTATTATTATAATAATAATACTAATTATTATTATTATTATTATTATTATTGGTAGTCACCGTGGCTCAATCGGTAGCGTCCGCGACTCTGAGGCGTCAGGTCGAGGGTTCGCGCCCCATCACGGTCTGACGTTAGCAAGGGCATGCACTCAGCGTAAGGATTACATCTGCCAAAACAAGTCCTTCGCAAGAAGGCAACCGTCCTAGCCCTTGGTAGAAAAGGGAGTCCGTGACGTAAAACCAAATCAACATTATTATTATTATTATTATTATTATTATTATTATTATTATTATTATATTATTATTATTATTATTATTATTATTATTATTATTATTATTCGTGGTAGCAGTAGTAGTAGTATCATTAGCAGTAGTAGCAATATTTCAAAGGCTTATGGATGAATGATAGCGATGGCAAATAGAAATATATAAGCGACCAACACAATACCTCGGTAACGATACTGTCAGATGAAATGAAATATAATCGACAACGCTTGATCACTGACAGATTATAAAAAGTCATTATAAACTAGCTGAAAATAGGAATGTCTATTGCACAACATCGCGAGTGACTCAAGCGATTGAAACAGGAAAGAACGAATGATAATGAATGGTTTCTTTTATTTCATATGGATGAGTAATGTGGACTGTGTAATATATTAATATATTATATTATTTATTTATTGGAAGAGTTATTTATTTATTTATTTATCTTATTATTTATTCAGTCATTTATTTTTTATATTTTGACCAATGGCATCTGACAATAACATTAAAAATACTTGTGTTAGTGACTGACTTAGATTTCAGAGTCCGTCTAAGTCAAGAGTCAGAAACTACTATTTCAGGCAATTTCTTGATGAAAGCAGTTTATGTCTGGATGGCTGAGTAGCTTCACAGATAGATGCATGCAAAAAGACATAGGCCCGATTTCTTAAACAGTGTAAACCTAGGATGCCATATTGTTAGTTAGCTAGACACACACAAATGAATTTCATAAGCGCATCTGACGCGGTTAAGTGTATGACTAGGATCCCGTACGGGATCCTAGCCATATACAGAACCGCGTCAGATGCGTTTATGAAATCCATTTGTGTGTGTGTAGCTAATTAACAATATGGTATCCTAGGTTTACACTGTTTAAGAAATCGGGCCATAGACAGGAAGGACAATACAGACAGTTGACTGAAAAAGAACTATACGTAGGGAATACAGATTAGTACACTTTGATGGACAGAGAGATAAACTAACAAACAGACTTATGAAACAGATAGACACAGAAAAACGATTAATGCATCCACGATAGTCATATGTAGTACAGAAAACAATATGCATGTTTTCTGAACCTTGCTAAGTCTACGCGCACGTGTGAGAGATAGATAGATTGATAGATAGATATATATATATATATATATATATATATATATATATATATATATATATATATATATATATATATATATATATAGATATATATATATATATATATATATATATATATATATATATATATATATATATATATATATATATATATATATATATATATATATATATATATATATATATATATATATATATATTATATATATATTATATATATATATATATATAGAGAGAGAGAGAGAGAGAGAGAGAGAGAGAGAGAGAGAGAGAGGAGAGAGAGAGAGAGAGAGAGAGAGAGAGAGAGAGAGAGCCTAAACGTAATAATCATATTGATTTGTCAGAATATATGGGACAATAAATTCCAGAGATGAATCACCAATACATCGACCCCGATACAGTGACTGAACAAATACCATAAGTTAGACCTATAAATTTGAGAATTCGATGTATGTAAGCAATAAAAAGGGATAAAAAATTGTTCATCAAAGTCGTTGCTATCTACTTGCAAACACAGAAAATGACAAAATACTCGACAGAACAAAGACAGTTACAGGTTCAGTATCATGTAATGTAAAATACAGAAGGCATTTCCCGCAAAATGTTAAGTCAAGCTTACCTAAAAGAGCGATGAGTGCCACTTTGCTAAATATTATAACCTTTCCATTTTCTTTACAAAGTTTTTGAAAGCTGAAGTGACACAATGATTCAACGAAAGCTTAGGCAAGCTATCGATGAACAATGAATCTATGTTATGAAAAAAAGAAATAAAATAAATATTGGGTGCGTCGCCTACCAACAAATTAATGAAGTGAATCATATATATTCGATGAGAGGATGAAGAGGCCATAAACACATATACACACAAGCGCGCGCGTACACAAACAGATACACACACACATATTTGTTCATTAATCTCCAGTCCATTTATTTTATGAAACTCACTGAGAGACTGATGTAAACATACTTGTACATAAATAAATATTCTGCTATTGCAGATAAATACTTAAAAAAAAAAAAATGGACATAATACCCAACAATAAACTCAAATTGAAGAAATAATTGAAAACCTATTTCTAAATCAAGGGAATTCAAGTTATGAAAAGTAAACAAAAATTTTTCTTTCTGCAATCACGAAAGCACAACACCTATCAGAGAAAGTAAAACATGGCCAAATATTGTGAGGGAAATATATGTCGAGCCTCGGTCTATTCCCCAGTTTCGTGTAGATCGCTTGAGCCATTTTTCACTTAGGAACACATGGCCCTAATAAATAAGAGACATATGCTTAACCCAGGTCTCCACTGAAGAAGTTCCTGTCCTCTATACTTCAGCTCTCTCTCTCTCTCTCTCTCTCTCTCTCTCTCTCTCTCTCTCTCTCTCTCTCTCTCTCTCTCTCTCTCTCTTCTCTACCTAAGTCCACGTATATATGATTTATAATCGCTGCATCACTCATAAATATAAATATGAAGCGCCTTGAGACACTGACCGCATGTGAAATTACTGAAAACATAGCTCAGCGAAATGTCAATATATCAATACTTCCGTTCACCCCAATAGCACTTCACCTCAGTCATGGCTGGGTCACCTCTAAAATTTTCAAAACCTCGCCTTTTGTTTCCCAATTTTGGATTGCTTCTGTGAACAGAAGTTCGGATAATGTTGTATTGACGTAGGGGTTTTTATTATCCCATCTAATGACACCAATTTGTAAGATAGTATCCCACCGAGTGTCACCACTGACGTAGGGATTTTACCTCCTATGTTATATTATTATAATTATGGTAGCGTGGTTGGTGAAAGACATCTTCCTTTCTATACATTTATTCTTATTTTAACATCTATGTACTCAGAGCTCCTATTACTACAGTTCCTGTCACGACTAATTCCTGAGTCCCACCCCGGAAGGGGGGGAGGCTAACTCAGCTGTACTGTGTTAACTCTGCTGCTGGCAAGGCCCGGTCTCTAACTCAACTCACTGTGCCTGCCCTGGGTGGTTCTTGAAATACCCCAAGGGCAGGGGCGTGGCTTGTATGGGGAATAAAGGACTGGTTTATATCTCTCACCCTCTTGAAATATTTGAACGCCAGATGCCGAGTCCCATGGGACCAGCTATCCATCTTCGACCCTTTTTAACATAAGCCTCATCCTATCACACACTGGAGAGAGTGTTCAATGTTTCCTTTGACACCTAGCCAAAAGTCCTACGACATCCCTCCCCACCACACTGAAATATCTCTTATTTCAGTTTCATCATCCTAACTAACATTTGTTTACAATAAAAACGGGGCCGAATTATTTAAGTTATCATCTAAGAAATCCTATTTCTATGAACCCTAAACAAATTACACAAACATAACATATATATAGTACTTCTACAGACAACTAGAGCATGCAGAGTCTATTTCCTTGTTGGAAATCTGTAATACAAACATCTTCTTATATTTAACAAAAGTAACCTTAATCACTATGATTTCAGTGTGTAACTAATATCAAACATTAATTAAGATCAAAAGTCAGTTTAAATCAAAACATTAATTCATCTACTTCTCTCGTTTCTTTAAAAGACAAAATATTTTTATTTTATTTATTTATTTATTTATTTTTATTTTTTTTTTTTCATTTACATGGCCTTTTAGAGTGTTTTTTTAGGACTTCGTTTTCTCTGTCTAGGACGACTTTTATTTTCTCTGTCCCTTGCTCATGAATTCTTGCTAGGCGCGATTCCACGGTTTCCC
>JAXCGZ010021271.1:52500-60693 GCA_037179515.1 Halocaridina rubra | reverse complement strand
TAGTAGTAGTAGTAGTAGTAGTAGTAGTAGTAGTAGTAGTAGTAGTAGTAGTAGTAGTAGTAGTAGTAGTAGTAGTAGTAGTAGTAATCGTAGGCGGAGTAGTAGTAGCAGTAGTGGTAGTAGCCATACAGTTATTATTATTATTATTAGTATTATAATTATTATTTTTATAATTATTTTTTTTTCAATAATGTATATATTATATGCTACATACTATGCAACCTATAGGTTTTATATAATGCAAGAGAGGATGAAAAGAAAAAGTTGAATGTAATGGAGATGAGGTGTATGAGAAGTATCATTGGTGTATCTAGAATAGAGTAAGGAATGAGGAGGTCAGGCTGAAAACGGATGTTGACAGAAAGCTGTCAGATAGGTTAGATCCAAGAGTATCGAGTTGGTTTGGAGATATGGAAAGAATGAGTGATAAACGAATGGCGAATAGAGTGTGGAGTGCAGAAGTGGTTGGAGTAAGGCCAAGAGGAAGACCTAGAATGAGATGGATGGATGGCGTGAAAAGGGCATTGGATGATTGTGGAATGTCAGTGGAGCAGTGAAGAGAGCGTGCAAGAGATAGTAATGAGTAGAGAAAGATCGTGTACTGGTGACGTGGGCCAAAGGGATTTCTCGCCCTTGCTGGCTCAAGATGACCCAAGCAGGGTGGTTGGGGGAAATGTGGTAGCCTTTTATCCCCAAGGTATGTGTGTATCATAGAATATGCACGTTTCTTGGCTCGGTCACACACTCGCAAGGGGGAATGGGGCCATTTATATAGATTATTATTATTATTATTATTATTATTATTATTATTATTATTATTATTATTATTATTATTATTATTATTATTATTATTATTATTATTATTATTATTATTTAGTAGGAAAACAAATTTTGAAGAGCTTTATAAGCGAATTCCTTATAGTTTGTCTCGTCTTTAACAACCTTCTGAGTTTGCAGAGAGGTTTCTTCTCTTTTTACTAATTGGAAGGCAGATTAATTAAAGTCAGCACAGTGGAAGAGAGTTAGGCTTAACAAAGGCTAATTAGAGGATCGCTTCCACTAATAGATTGGACTTCATTCAACTACTCTCTCACTTCTTTTTCAGAGGGGAATGAAGCAAAGCTACATTGTAAGATTTTGTTATCATGTATAAAGTGCATTTGCATTAGCTTCTTAATTCAATTGTTTTCAGTAGATGAGGAAATAAAAAGAATTGATACAATTGAATATAGAGGGTATTTAGCGAGACCAAAAAAAAAGATATAACGTTAGGATGAGTCAGAGGCTGTTGAAACGGAATTAAAAGGCTCATTTTGGGAAAAAGGTGAACACTGTATTAATAATATTAAAGCTATTTCAAAATTAAAGAATTCAAGACTGCATATCAGCTTAATGGTAATTATTTAAGTAAAAGAAAACTTCATCTCTTGTTATGAAAAAAGTTAAAGCAAACTTTGTCGAGAAATATGTGGCACCAATACTCGTATAACTTATCAGTTTATGACAGCAAAAATGAATATTTTTGTAAACGACACACTACCCTAAAAGTCATCAATATGCACTGAATGGGTAATCAGTGATTAAGACAGGTAGATGCATGCATACATACATACATACATTCATACATACATGCATACATACATACATACATACATACATACATACATACATACATACATACATACATACATACATACATACATACATACATACATACATACATACATACATACATACATACATACATACATACATACATACATACATACATACATACATACATACATACATACATACATACATACATACATACATACATACATACATACATACATACATACATACATACATACATACATACATACATACATACATACATACATACATACATACATACATACATACATACATACATACATACATACATACATACATACATACATACATACATACATACATACATACATACATACATACATACATACATACATACATATAGCAAAAAGGGAGAAAGATAAGTACAACCTTTTAACTATCTCAAAAAAGATATTCCTATGGTTTATGAGATGCTCTTTTCTCCTGTCTACATCTGTGTTTTAAACACCGCATTTTTTCTCTCTGTTATAGCGCTAACCAGTCTTTTAAATAATCTATAATATTAAGGTAAGCTCTGGACTCTTTATCATAGTCATCCCTCTATTAATATAATGGGGGAAAGTATTCTATCCAAAAGAGGAAAAAGGTAAAACTTCATATTTGTAATCCCTTTATCTTTAATTCATTATTGCACAGATTGTTATTCCACCTTTTAAATGTTGAGCACCACAAAAAAGGCTCCTCCCAGGATACCCTTCCCTGTAAACGACCAATATAAAGAATACTAGAGATACATGTTGGATTGTGCCGAGTTCTGTTCAAGACAAGATGGAATGAATTTTGTGTAGATTTTCACTTATCACAAGGGAAACATATCTGAAGACTAATCATTCTTGTAGTATATCAAATATTTTTTTTTATTCATGATTGATCTTAGTACTGCGGTAGCGCAGTAGCTAGAGCACCCGACTTGGGAAATGGTTGACCCTTGTACACCCCCTCCGCGGTTCATTAGAAGTCATTCAGCCTTAATGCAACAGCGCCAACCTGTCATTGTCAACCCCAGTTCAAAAGGGAATCAATAGTAACATAAAGTGGCAAACAACAACTAAACCATCATCTGTTTTTGCCCCGAAAAAAATAGAATTCATAAATCTGATTAGAGTTATATTTTGATGGACCTTGTCTGTGATTGCTTATTATAGAAATTTGTAACGTTCAATTTGCATTTATTTGGTCAAGTAGGAACAGAATTACGTTTTAAAATTCCTTAGTTGCGTTTTTATATTTGCGTTTTTCTACGAGTCTGTAATCGAACACATTCATTTTCTTATCATAAGTTGTTACATGCAATTATAGAGAGCATTTAGATACGTAAAAGTAATTATCGTCAATATATGTACCTCAGAACCCGTATTAAGATTACTGTAAAAGGTGTTCTTTAATAATATGAAATTAAATAGAAAAACAAATAATTAAAATATATTAAAACTTCAAAGGTAAGAGACAAGAATTACTGAAAGAAATTTGAAGCTGTTATTTTTTTTTTCCTTTTCTTCCGCAAGCAATCACTGATATAAATTTAAAAGATTGATGCAAAAGATATCTATTAAAGTGTTAAAAGGAAATCTTCGCTAAATTATTTGTTATATTATTTCATAAGCTTCTTTGTGATCAAAGAGAAGCAATAACTACGGGCTTCAAAGAGGTAATCCTCACCTGGTAGCGTAGAAAATATACAACTGGTAATATAGCATTATTTATTAGGATATTCTAAGTCGCGTTGGAAAGAGAAAGTTGCGATTATAAAAGTGTTGGCATTAAAGAGATAATTCCCACAGATTAGAGTGGAAAATGTGCAAAAATGAGACAAGGAAAGGCTACCATAAACTATTGTTCAGTGTTTTTTAAACGTATTGTGAATCTAGAGTTGCGCTTATAAGGGATCCTCGTAACTCTGTTATCTCTGTTCAAATAGAGAGGATAACTCTCTCTCTCTCTCTCTCTCTCTCTCTCTCTCTCTCTCTCTCTCTCTCTCTCTCTCTCTCTCTCTCTCTCTCTCTCTCTCTCTCTCTCTCTCTCTCTCTCTCTCTCTCTCACGTTACCCTTTCAAAGTCTATTATTACTGTGTGGCTTTCCAATTAAAAGTCTATCAAGATTTTTTTTATTTTCGCAAAAGGTCTGTACAATGGAAGAGTCATCTATATTTTTATTATATTTAGTGATGTAGGACGGTTATTTTTTCCTTATAAAGCATCCAGCATGCAGAGATATAGTTTTAACACACGCCTTCATATCCAATGATTCAGTCACTGATACAGCTGAGTTGGCAAGAGTTACTATGTAAGAGACTGCACCATCTTTTTATTAACAAATGGCGCTGGCTATTTTAGAAGGATGAACTCAGGACATTTTCGAAGGGTATCATGTGGAGTTATTAATGAACTTCCAAAGAGATGTATGTGATTATATTACTCCCACTCGAGATTTATTTTCCCTTAACATAATGTTAATGCGATTATTTTTCTAAGAATTATGTTCTTTTGAAAAATATATTCTTTATTTAGCAACTAGATTATTTTCACTTATATATATTATAATTAATAATTTATGTGTTTACGTAAAGACCATTTTATACTTTATCTTGTAATCTTTGTATGTGTAAATGCGTATTGTTTTACATTTCTTGAAGATTTTCATTATGGTTTATATTGTCTTAGTAATTTATTCAGTTGGATAGACTGAAAGATTTTTACACTGATTGATTGACATTATAATTTTTAGATAGTATGGCAAACATAAAGAGAGCGAAAGTGTGATAAACATGGCGGTAGATTGGATATATAAAACGCATCATGCAAAATTTCATAATGATCATAAATAGAATAATTTCACTAGAGCCTTTAGTTGAAAAGGATGAAAAAAAAGTAAGACACACCGACAGAAAAAGGTAGAAAGTTAGATAAGTAGATAGGTAGATGAGATGGTAAATGGGAAATCATTGATATATTTATGATAATCAGGAGAAATTTTTAACAAAATATCTTTTTGATAATGCGGAGAAAGTGGATGTATCCCATGTGTGGTGGTACTTGTATAAATCCATCGGTTTTAATGATTGAACATCTTCATGAATTCCGGCTAAAATTAGTTATGTTCGTGTGCCAATGCAAGTCCATTCTAGGATTGATAGTGGAAGATGGATGGGGTAAACTTCCTCTACTCATGAGTTGGCAGACCCTCTTTCATATCTGCGTTAGGGTGCTTGGAAGGACATTTAGCCTCAATTTCCCAGCCACACTGTGTCCACTCCACAATGGGAACTAAAAGTGACAACAAAACAAAGCATTTATATCTTCTTTTCTGTATGTAAAGCAGGAGTAACATATGTGAGCTTGTAGAATAAATATAGGAAATGCAAGTTATGAAGACTGGAAATAAAGTATGTTTCCTGGAATAACGCCGAGAGCAATAATCTTCCATTCCCAATATAATTCTTGCAAAGTCTTAATGTAACTTATTTCCACGTGACTTTGTTTCTCATTATTTTTTTTATAAGAATAAGTAAGAGAAATGGTAAAAGGTTGACAAAAATAATGGCACAACAGGAAATAGATGTGTTAAATTAAGAGTAGAAGGAACACAGACAAGGAAGTAGAAGCAGTAAAGCTTAAGGAAATGAATGGGAAGGGGGCAATGATGAATGTTGAAGACGATATATAAAAACTCAACTGTAAGGGAACCGATAAAATTAAAGTAGAATTATTAGACAAAAGAAGAGGGAAGCTCAATAAAAAAAAAGAATGAGTAAGAGAAATAAAAAAAATTATGAATAAGTTCATAAGTTCATTTAATAATAATAATAATAATAATAATAATAATAATAATAATAATAATAATAATAATAATAATAATAATATTAATAATAATAATAATAATAATAATAATAATAATAATAATAATAATAATAATAATAATAATAACAATAATAATAATAATAGTGATTATTATTATTATTATTATTAATTATTATTATTATTTATTATTATTATTATTATTATTATTATTATTATTATTATTATATTAAGAATGTAAGATTATGATATTATGAAACAAAAACCTTACTCATATAAAGACTGCTGTCTTTTTTAATTGACATAGGAATCTGAAAGTTGGAATTGTTTTTCTGTAGTCCGTAATAATAATAATAATAATAATAATAATAATAATAATAATAATAATAATAATAATAATAATAATAATAATAATAATAATAATAATAATAATAATAATAATAATAATAATGATAATAATAATAATTATAATAATAATAATAATAATAATAATAATAATAATAATAATAATAATAATAATAATAATAATAATATAATAATAATAATAATAATAATAATAATAATAATAATAATAATAAAATTATTGAGAAGGCAAAGGAGTAAACACTGTATTTCCCTACGAGTCTGATTGGCACCGTTATAATGACGGGTACATTAATGTTGTGTTGCAGAGTATGATAATATTCGAGAAGTCATGCTGAATTTCAGGTTCATTTTTTGCAAAAAAATTATTGATTAACAATTATATTTGTATAATAGTTTCTTAGTAGTAGGTAGTAACTCATTGATTGGAGATACTTATGCATATTATCATTACAGTTCAGAATTTATAAATCATCTTTAATGTTTTGTAGTGGTGTTTTTAAGACTTACATATTTTTTTTTATGTAGTTCAGCCCTTGGTCACTTGAAAATTCATAAAATATCTATTCATTAGCTGTATTGAAAGTCTCCAATACTGCTGAGTTTATAATTGTCCCCAAGCATTGTGCACTCATTTGTAAAACATGTAATTTGCTAGGAGAAACTGGCATTAGCAGATTTGTAAATTTTTCGTTTAGTTACGTTGCTTAATATTTCTATTTCAGAGATAAGGTTTTGACTCTGATAGGTTAAGAATGTTTATGATCGTAGCCACAATGTTCAAGATGTTCAAAGTTCATTTGGACATGTCTTCTAAATGGTCAAGATGGATTGAACTTTAGAATATGAAAAAGTAACGTCATTTAACCCAGGATGAACAAGGAATTATCTTTTTTGGAAAAAGAGAAGCAAAATGAAATAGATGTATGGATTCCTACCATGGGGAATTCATTGTATCAGAACAGGTTCATTTTGAGTTAAAAGATATTGTGCTAGAACTGACTTTGATAAAAGATTAACAAAAATGTTTGTAGATAATACCATTCGTTAATCGAAATATATTTGCGTTCAAACATGAAAGAATTTTGTGGCTGACCTTTTATTTATACCTAGCTGTACATAGGATTGTGTTGTCTAATCAGTATTTTAAAGCTTTATTATATAGAACTTAACAATTTACTGTAAAGCTTTCATTTTCTATGCATTTATTAGTTAGCCTATTAAGAATTTACAACTCTTTACCTTTCCAATTTTTGAATAAAAGTTCTTGTAGTGTGTCTCAGTTCTCATCCATTTATCTTTCCCGACAGGTGTCAGAGGAGTGATGCATAGGCCGTCCAGGATTGACTAAAAACCAACCAATGTTATGTTATATTGCGTTTTGAGAATTGCATATATCAACCGTAACTAAACACTCGCAATTTTAGACTAAAGAGTAAGTATTACCATATTATTTGCAGCAAGCAGGTTTCTGGTCATCTTTTTCCGAAAGAAAGAGCTACATAGCTTAGCAATAATTATATACATTTACACATATTCATTCTTCAAACGAAATAATGGCATATAATACAAGAAGAATTTTCGAGGAAGGTTATTTTTCCAAACCTAATTGCTATATAGATCACTGGTAAAGAGGTACACATACACATATTCACCGAGGTACCATGTCATCTGATGTTGGCGGTCATGTTTTTCCACCACTGACGGTCCTCAGACCTCTGCAGGAGCTGTGCTGGTGTTATTTGCTCTGGAATCTTCTAAAATGTTGTTAATATGTTCATCCGCTCCCTTCTTTCGCTCTCCTACCCTCTATCTTTCCAGTCAAGCTCAGATGTTCATTGTTGTTGTTTTTTTTTTGCCTGAGTACATGTCCAAGAAAGTTCATCTGTGTTCTCCTTATTGTTATTATTGAGTACATTGAGTGTTAATTAACTCCAGAACTTGTTGCTTATCGTACGAGCAGTCCAGGGTACCCTCATAATTCTTCTGTGTAGCCACATTTCCATTGCTTCTAATTTCTTCCATGTATCCTTGGTGATCGTCCATGCTTCTGATCCATATGTTAATGTAGACCACACCTAAGACCTCATTGTTCTTATTCTCGTGTCTGTATTTATACTTAGGTTGGTAAGAAAATTTTTCATATTATTAAAGATCGTCTTTACCATTCACAGTCTTCTCTTAATTTCTTTTTTACATTTTCTATCTTGTGTGATGATCAGACTACCTAGGTAAGTGAATAAGTGTACTTGTTGAAGTTGTTGATTCACTACAAGTATATTGCATGTCGGTGCTATTTTAGCTTTTGTCATGACCGTTGTTTCAGTTTTCTTTAAGTTTAGTTTGAGACCTCTTGCACTACCTCTGTTTACTTTTTCTA
>JAXCGZ010021271.1:45000-47500 GCA_037179515.1 Halocaridina rubra | reverse complement strand
GTGGTGTAGTGGTAGCGCCTTGACCTAGTAATCATAAGTCCTAGGTTCGAGTCCCGTTCGGGGTAAAAAATGATTCATGTTTTCACATATGTAATGTGCTTATTTGTATTTCATGGCCCGAATGAGATTGGGAATTGAAATAAATGCTAAAATGAAGCCACGAGTGAGATTGGGGAATCTGTAATATGATCATAGTGGCATTCAGTTAGAATGCGTTCATTCCTAAGTATAGCAGATATAAGCTATAAGGTTGGATTCCTTTTAACCTTCTGTGGTGTAGTGGTAGCGCCTTGACTTAGTAATCATAAGTCCTAGGTTCGAGTCCCGGTCGGGGTAAAAAATGATTCATGTTTTCACATATGTAATGTGCTTATTTGTATTTCATGGCCCGAATGAGATTGGGAATTGAATTAAATGCTAAAATGAAGCCACGAGTGAGGTTGGGGAATCTGTAATATGAACATAGTGGCATTCAGTTAGAATGCGTTCATTCCTAAGTATAGCAGATATAAGCTATAAGGTTGGATTCCTTTTAACCTTCTGTGGTGTAGTGGTAGCGCCTTGACTTAGTAATCATAAGTCCTAAGTTCGATTCCCGGTCGGGGCAAAAAAATGATTCATGTTTTCACATATGTAATGTGCTTATTTGTATTTCATGGCCCGAATGAGATTGGGAATTGAATTAAATGCTAAAATGAAGCCACGAGTGAGGTTGGGGAATCTGTAATATGAACATAGTGGCATTCAGTTAGAATGCGTTCATTCCTAAGTATAGCAGATATAAGCTATAAGGTTGGATTCCTTTTAACCTTCTGTGGTGTAGTGGTAGCGCCTTGACTTAGTAATCATAAGTCCTAGGTTCGAGTCCCGGTCGGGGTAAAAAATGATTCATATATATATATATATATATATATATATATATATATATATATATATATATATATATATATATATATATATATATATATATATATATATATATATAATTTTATTTCTCTAGAAACACTTGAATGTTGTAAATGTGTTAATGGTTAAGACTATGTAAGGATAATGAGGAAAATTTTGAGATCCTTAATACATAGTACTTTCAAGTGTATGACTATAAGCTAGATACTTGAGGGTACTATGTACTAAGTATCCCAAAATTTAATTCGATTTTCATGCGTAGCCATAGCTATTCATTTATTCATATATATATATATATATATATATATATATATATATATATATATATATATATATATATATATATATATATATATATATATATATATATATATATATATATATATATATATATATATATATATATATATATATATATATATATATATATATATATATATATATATATATATATACATATATATATATATATATATATATATATATATATATATATATATATATATATATATATATATATATATATATATATATATATATATATATATATATATATATATATATATATATATATATATATATATATATATATATATATATATATATATATATACTATATATATATATATATATATATATATATATATATATATATATATATATATATATATATATATATATATATATATATATATATATATATATATATATATATATATTTATTTATATATATATATATATATATATATATATATATATATATATATATATATATATATATATATATATATATATATATATATATATATATATATATATATATATATATATATGCATATATATATATATATATATATATATATATATATATATATATATATATATATATATATATATATATATATATATATATATATATATATATATATATATATATATATATATATATATATATATATATATATATATATATATATATATACATATATATATATATATATATATATATATATATATATATATATATATATATATATATATATATATATATATATATATATATATATATATATATATATATGATTCCTTGAATCATGCCCTGTTTTCCAGGGTAGAAGTTATTGATCATATATCATATAATTTGAAATATATCATATAATTGAAACCTGGAGCATAACCAAACAACGTGAAAGAATGTTAGAGGTGTTTGAGATCGGAAGTTTGCGAAGAATATGTGGTCCAGTTACAGATGAAGTTTTAGGAGAGTGGAGGGGGCATCATAACATCGAACTGAGAGAGCTAACTGGACTACGACCTGTGAGCAGCATCATTAGAGGGAAGAGACTGACATGGGCAGGCCATGTAGCCAGAATGGCAAACAATAGCATTATGGGAGGTATTGCAAGGGGATTGCTTGTTAGTAGGAGACCTGTTGGGAGACCTTGACATAGATGAGAGAACATTGTAAAGAGGGATGTGGCCATTTTAGGAATGAAAGACCCAAATAACTGTTGGAATGAAGCAATGGACCGTAACCAGTGGAGGCTTCTTGTAATAACGGCAAGGGACGACAGAGGCCTGCAGCCAGCGGAGT
>JAXCGZ010021271.1:35000-40000 GCA_037179515.1 Halocaridina rubra | reverse complement strand
TCATCAAGTCTATCAGCTTCTCCTATCAGTGGTCGCCACAGCGGATCAGTCGTCTCCATATCACCCTACCCTGTGCGTCCTACTCTGTTACACCATACGCCCTCTTGTTTTCCCTCACCACATCTATAAGTCTCCTCTTTGGCCTCAGCAACCTTCTTCCAGCATACTCCTCATCCCTCCTCGGAGGATGTCCAAACCAACTCAATCTCGCCTCTCACCATATCCCCAAATCTTCCTACCTGTGCTGTCCCTCTAATTAACTAATTCTTTATCCTGTCCATCCTCGTCACGCCCAGAGCAAAGGTGGCTTAATCTCTGCCTCCTGTCTTTTTCTGAGTGGGACTGTTTCTAAGCCATACAACATAGTGGGTCTTACTACCATCTCATAAACTATACCTTTTTCTATTGCAGGTACCCTTTTATCACATATAAGTCCTGTCACTCTTCTCCACCCAGTCCATCCAGCCTGCACTTTCTTCACTCTTTACCACATTTTGAACAGTTTGACCCTAAATATATAAAATCATCCATCTTTGCCACCTCTATGCCTTGCATTCACACCACTCGACTGCCTTCCATCTCATTTACACTCATATGATCTGTCTCACTCAAGCTAACTTCCTTTACCCTTCTCTCCAGTGCAGACCACCATGTTTCCAAGCTCACCTAAACCTGTTCCTTACTCTCGCTTCATATCACAGCGTCATTCGCAAATGCCATAGCCCATGGTAACTCCTGTCTGATCTCGTCTGTCAACTTTTCCAATACTATTGCAAACAAGAAAGAGCTCAGGCTCGATCCGTAATGCAATCCTACATTCACTCTGAACAAATTCGTCAGTTCTGCTACACACCTAACTGCTGTCATAATGTCCTCATACATATCTCTAACTACCTCCACATACTATTCCCAACTTCATTACTCTCTACCACAACTCCTCTCTCAGCACCTTCTCTAAATCCACAAATACACAATGCATTATTTTCAATAATGAAAATATTTTAGTAAAATTTTCATGGAGAAGTATCATAATTGGGAATTTCCTTTAACTTATTAGTATAAATAAAATTTGTCTTTATCGAATAATTTTTCTAATAATATGTATCGATGTTGGAAAATGTATTTTAATAAGAATGCAGTACAGCTCTCTGAAATTTAACTGATATTGAATTTACTTGAAATCTTCTTGGAAATGTAACCTTGTTAAGATGAATCTGTTACTTTTAGGTATTCTGCATTAATATTAACGTGTAAAAATGAGTATCATTTTCATAGAATGTTCAAAGGTATGTTTTATTTTTGGTGTTTCATTGCACTATATTGTAGTGTGTGGTTTTATTGTCTTTAGTAGCAGAGTGAAGGGCTGACTATTCATCTTTTTATAAAGAACCAGAGGGGGAGGTATTTATCAACATGCTTTCAATATTCTGAGGGCTGGTACATCTCTAAAAGGTGTGGTTTTGGGGTTTTATTTCCATACTAGGGAAATAAAGGAGTTATATAGCTTCTAATTAATTTAGGATTATTAATCTTCGCATCATCCCTTTGCATACAAAGATAATTCATATTAGAAGATTAGGATGGTCTCTTTCATATTTCTGTCTACCGAGAGTTATTTGTCTTAACAAAATTCCATCTAGTTGGAGTTACTTTGGACGATGTTTACATATATGAATTTACTATTTAAAGATTCCTACCTATTGAAGGATTTCTTTTTATACATACTATTTCTCCACAATCAGAAGTTCTTCAGCTTTTCAAGAACTTTACATACTAAAGTTTATTCATGTTGCAAGATCCCTCCCTTTATTTGGATATGCATATTTATGAAGTAATATTTAGTATTTAATATAAATATATGAGCGACTGTAATCGTGAAACCAAGAATACACACACACACACACACGCACACACACACACACACACACACACACACACACACACACACACACACACACACACACACACACACACACACGTCCTTGAATACTTCGTTAATTTTAACATGAAAGCTTCGACACGCACATATGAACTTTATCAAAAACTACCCTCATTAAGATATTATTCCACTATCAACTACTTATACCAGATTTTGTACTGAGAAAATTTACTTAATCTACGATGACTGAATACCTACCTCTACATGCTCTCTTTTATCCACAAGTGATTCAATCGAAGTAAAGCTGAATAAGATTCCTTGCCGAGTTAACTTATGAAGCTCATTAGGATTTAAATATTATAATTGACAATTAATTGAAAAAGCATAAAAAGATTGTCAATCGAATAAATTTATTAAATAAAATAATGAATAGAAACGAGCAAATGTAAACGCTAAACATGAGATATTTTGAGCTCAAGAATCGAGTAATTGGAATTCTCCTCCATTGCAGAAATCTCTTTCAGACGAACTTACCTTGTTAAGATTACATCTCTCTCTCTCTCTCTCTCTCTCTCTCTCTCTCTCTCTCTCTCTCTCTCTCTCTCTCATGGCCTTTCAATAATTAGTATGCATTTCTAAAGGGAACCCACTCCACTTACTCTAACCTTTATCTTTCACGCTTCTATAATTCTTTGTGAGATAATTTTGTATTTAATGTAAAGTAAAATAAATAACTTAAAGTAAGCTTTTTATTATGAAGCTTTAAAGACATGAAAGTCCTTACTAGTTGATTATTTCCATAAAAATAAAAATTTACTAAACTTTGAATATATTAGTGTGGTGTGGTGGCGTATGTGATTACCTAATTGTTTTTACCTAATTGTGATTACCTAATTGTGTTTACGGGAAAGAGCCCAAAGCTCGTATCTTCCCGTCTCCTGATCGGTTCCATTTTTAGACTTAGTGATACTTATCATACCTGTCCTTAAAACTATGGATTGAGGTAGCATTAACTACCTCCTCGCTTAGCGAATTCTGTGTGTGTGTTAGTAACTATATATAGCACATGAATATTATGAATATATTATTGAAGTTCAAAATTATCTGTATGTTTGCTTTCATGCTTGTTTTTGCCTGGTAATTTTTTTCAGCAATTGATCACGAAAAAATTCCACTATCCCTCTCATATACATATTAATAGTAATATTACTACATAGAATACATATGTGCATGTTGATGTAAATGAATGTATTCTATTCGATATATATTTGCTAGTTGTTTTTCAAAAGCATAAATCTGTCAATGTACCCATCTTTCCTTTAAAAAATAATAGAAAAAAAAATAAACGTGTAAATAAGAGAGCCAGTGTGGTACGTTTTCATTTATGTGGAACTGAACTTTTTGCCACCAGTGTTTGTTTAGATATTTTCTCGCAAGAGTAATAAAGATTCATTGCTTGTCAGGGGAAAAAACAATGTTATATCACGAAGTATGCTGTGCTGAAAAGTGTAAACCTACACGCAACAACAACAACAGCAGCAGCAACAGCAACAGCTTTGGGCTCTTTCCCGTAAACACAATTAGGTAATCACACACACACACACACACACACACACAGACACACACACACACACACACACACACACACACACACACACACACACACACACACACAGCCTAATTATTTTCAGTTTAATGTAAATATTATAATTGTTTGTCCTGCTTTCAGTTACTGAATAATAGCAATTATTGTTGTTGAAGGGCCGCAGTTACAGTTGTATTTCTGTATCCATCTTGTATGGACACAAGATTATATCCAGTAATTATCAGTGATTGGTTCCTAAGTAGGAGGTTCTGACTTCAGCTCCCCAAGATTGTTCTTCCAGACTCTCTTCACAGAAGCCAAAATGAATAAGAGAGAGATAGGCATTGACTTACCTTGTTTGGTAACCCAATCAACTCAAGTGACTCTATGAATACGCCATTAGGGGTGTTGAATAATTCTGTAGACCCCACACACTTAAAAGTATACTCAGTGAACCGGTTTGTTGGGTCTTTGTTGGAACAATGTGACAGATATATTCATTCTGAACTCACATTTCAATAAACCAATTAAAGTAAATTTTTGCCTTCTCACATACTACACATGATGGTCTTTTGGACATAAATAGGACTGCCTAGGATAGCTCGATATTATGTCTTCTCTCATTTACAGTTCTTTTCCAGTTCCTACATTTAGACCGAATATTCTGGCGTATTTGTCACCCATCTCTTTTACCCTTCACATCTGAAATATCACAGAACTACGCGTGTCCGTTTGTCTTTGTTTTCTTTCTCATTATCTTGGTGCCCAGACTCGACGAAGGCAATTTTATATTCCCGCCCTGGTGTCGCATTCATAAAAAAAACATTCGTGGATATGACACAGTTGTGCAGTACCCTTGCCCCTTCAATAGCAGATTTTCCTTGTAGAAGCTACCCCTGAGATAATCAGGAAATTTTGAAGGGATAAAAATGTAGATAGCAGATACACATGTGGACATAGAAGACCATAAGTAGAATAAACTGCACTATGAGCTCAAGCTGGAGATTAGGAGTACATGAGCTTTCCTTAAAATTATGACATGGAACTTTGTAACAGTGTAACAGCCTTTTGTGTTGCATGTTTTTGTCGCAGTTTTAATGAAATGATCTTAAAGTCTAGTACATGGGACATCCTGAAGCAGAAAAGACCACCTAGTTAAACATGACCATTATAATTCAGTTCAGGAGTTCTTGATTTGCACTAGAAGTAATTTCAGAGTATTTGAAATTTAATAATATGAAATGGTTGATCCAGGTAGGCTGAGTACATTAGTGAATATGGTGTACTTAGCTTCATATATTATTATACAAGCTAGATATTATGCAACTATTTCAGCTTTCTAGATAAAGTATAGGGAATTATATTGCCGTTGGTTTTATCAGCTGTGTAATATATTCCTGTGTGATCTCATTTTCTTCTATCCTGCCATACCCACTAGATGGGTAGAAAAAGAATCGTTCATCTTCCAAGGAAATAGTTTTGCTTCTCTTTATTTCAAGTTTCCTTTTGTTTTAGTATGCTTAATCATAACTATTA
>JAXCGZ010021271.1:30000-32500 GCA_037179515.1 Halocaridina rubra | reverse complement strand
AAAGAAAAAAGTTTAAGTCTTATGAAATACTTCAGGTTTTTAGGAAAATGAAGAGCATCCATGAAGGATATAAACAGCTAAAATCAGTTACATTTTCCATGCATGCATATTCCAATAATATACAGTATTCATAATTACTTAATACTTTTATAACACTTAATATAATATTGTAGATTATAAGCAAGGAGGTAATTACCAAGTCATACAATGAGCCTAAAAATAATGTGCAAAATTTTTGTTTTGAAAGTAATTGTAGATGAGAGCAAAATGCTGCTGGTTAGATATACATGAATTATTTAATGCTAAAAGATAATAATATTATATTAGTTTTAACAGTTAGGCATTTTCTTTACTTCATTCAGACAGACATAGTCATTATCATTCTATCTATTTTACCTCTATAGTTATTCGTAGAGTAACTAATTTAATTTGCAAAATGAACATATATAATTGTTTGAGATCCTAATGAGATCACCTTTAACTCAAATTCCAGTCTTCTACATGGCTTTGCCTAATTAATTATGCTAATTTCGTAGTCTCAGTTGGATATAACTTGATTGCAAGTGTATGTGTGTTTTTACTTAATTGCATTTACCTAGTGTGTGTGTGTGTATGTGTGTGTGTGTGTGCGTATGTGTGTGTGTGTGCATGATCATGTCTGTGTGTGGAAGTTGAACTTTTGTTGTAGATGTAAGTAAAAGAGTGTTGAGTTGAATACCTCTCATCATTTTGTTATGTATTCATAAATGATATAGCAGGAGTTTTTGTGGATATAAAGTTATGCATCAAATATATATAATTAGCATTAAATTAATATATTATTTTGCTCTATATGCTCAGTTAAAGTTGATTTTGTTAAAATTTGTGAATAATGTTAGTAGTATTATGTCTATATGCATTACAAACAATGGTATTTATCCCCCTTGTAAGGGTGATTGTTGAGTCAAAGCACATTTACTAGAGATGTACCTGAAATTTTCTCACCATATACCTCACATGTGCTATGACACTTTGAGGGTAGAAGTTACGTAAGGCTGGATTGTCACTTACTTCAAACCACACCATATACTGATGGTGGTGGCATCAGTGTCTTCCACCCCATGAAATATAAATGAAATGTAGGGAAAGAGAGAAAAAACTATGGGAGGCCAAGTATGTTCACTCCTTGCTTGGATAGAACCCTGCCCAAACATTATTTGTTGTATTACTATGATTAAATGATTCATGACCGTTCACATATATGAAGTGTATACAAATACAAAGTTAACTTCATAGTAAAGAACTGTCTTACTTCTTATCATAGTATACTTCTTTCTCCCTTCATAAATTAGTGCGAAATTTCATATATACTCAACCAAAATTGGTATAGGATCCATGGGACTATACACACTTGGAGTCATTTCTCTCGCTATAATCTGTATACTCGTTTTCGTTCCAAAGGTGGGGTCTGTGCCTACTGCAACATTAACACTCCTACGAGGCTCATGGACCTTGAATCTCCTGACTTTGATGTTCTCTGGCTAAAACTCTATCTCTCTACTACCACTATCTTCCTTTGCTTCTGCTACTGTTCTCCAAACTCCATCGAGTTTGTGTCTTTCTTTGAATATCTCTCCTAGTGCCATGAGTCCTTGCTATCTTCTCACCCACATGCCGAAGTTCTCTACATTGGAGACTTCAATGTACACCACAGGGAGTGGTTTCATTCTTCTCACACAGATGTGGGAGGAAGCGAGGCCCTTGCTTTCTCTATTACTCACGATCTGGAGCAAATTATCAAAGATCCTACTCGTGTTCCTGATCGTCACGAACATGCTGCAAACACTCTTGACCTATTTTCTACTTCTAACCCTTCAAACTACTCTTATTCTGTGCTTTCCCCTCTTGATAAATCTAACCACTCTATGATCTCAGTCTCCTCCATTTTCGCTTCTCCACCACCAATCCCTCCAACTCAGCGCCACCTTTGGCACTACGAGCGTACCCAACATGAAAATTTGCGTAACTTTCTCTTTGACTTCCCATGGGATGACTACCGCTTTCGGTCCCTCAACCCTGATCAGGTAGCTCTAAATGTTGCCGAGATCATGACTGTGGGAATGGAGGCATACATCTCCTCTTCTACAAATCTTTCTCTCCCCCTAAACCTTGGTTTGACCGTGCCTGCTCCATGGCTATCCAGACTAGGAATCGGGCTCACCGATCTTACCAAGCCTCTCCTTCTGATTTAACTCGCTCTAATTTTATTATAGCTAGGAATCGCTGTACTGCTTAGTTTCGAAGGTCTAAGGCTTCCTTTATAAGAAGGAAAGTTGATGACCTTAACTCCTCTCCCACTGACAAATGCTTCTGGTCCTTAGCCAAAAACCTCTCCAAAAACTCTGTAACTCAAGCTTTCCCCCTCTCATTCGTTCAGATGGTTCTATAGCTTGGTCTCTCACTGACAAAGCCACTCTCTTTGGCTCTCATTTTTCTGCCAACTCTTCTATCAACGATTCCA
>JAXCGZ010021271.1:15000-25000 GCA_037179515.1 Halocaridina rubra | reverse complement strand
GTTTTAGGCAAGCTAGCATCAATCAACAAACATCTAGTCATTTCATAGATTGACCTCCATTCTCTCTCAGCAGTCCCATTTTGATTAGGAGAGTATGGTGCTGAACTTTCATGTTTAATATGGTTATTCAACAATAAGTTCTTAAAATCATTACTGGAAAACTCAGAACCATTATCTGACCTTATACACTTAACTGTTACATAAGGAGCTACATCTGAAAGAAATTTCTTGGTTGCTAAAATGGTATCAGACTTATTTTTAACCAAATAAACAAAAATAGCACCTGAATAATCATCCACAAAAACTGCTGAATATTTAAACCCATCCTTTGCTTCAGGTTCAGTTGGAATTGTCAAATCACAGTGGACTAAATGAAGAATATTTTAAGCCTTTTTATCTGGTTCCCGATTTCTGTGCTGACATATTTTACCTTTTGTACAACTTTTACAACTAAATTTTTTTTTTATCAATTATTTTCATATCACTTGCAACATTCTCTAAATTCAATACATCCTAATACTTCATGTCATTCTTTTAAAATTTAGACTTCATTTGAAAATTGTGAATACTATTTAAGTAGTACTGATTATTTTTTCTCTGAACACTAAATTTAATGCCATTTTGAGTGATAAGGTCACTATCATCAAGAGTAAAAGTAACACACACTCCATGATCAGTAGCTACTCTTACACTAAATATATCCTGCTTATAGGTAGGTATACACAATGCATCTTCTGGCAAAATTTTATGAGCACAATCACCAGTCTTTGATTGCTACACTTGTATCACCTTTGCCATATACCACATTATTTGCCCTAGAACCATCTGCTAATTCTATATAATGTGAAGATGAATGAACATCTGGATCAAATTTAACAAACTTATATTTGTCTGTAATGATGTGTGAAGTTGCTCCACAGTCTACAGATAAACTTTTCACATTAACATCATTGCAACTTTCCACATAAAAATCACTAACCTTCATAGCAAAAACTTGAGAATAATTTTTTTTTATAATCAATATTCACATTCTCAGCTGAATTATTATTTTTATTTCTCCTGCACTCTTTCGTGTAGTGACTTTTATTCTTACAAATATTACACCACTTTACTTTATCAATGCTCTTTGAATGCTTATTTTTCTCACCATACTTATATTGTTTATGTCCAGATTGTCGACACTTGAAGCACACAACTGCTCTCACTTCACTCTTCATAATCTTTTCAGATTTTTCGTCACTTTTAGATTGAACATTTTCTTCAAAACTTTTTAATGCTTCTTTAAACTCACCAATAGTCATTTTATCTTGCCTTTGTGTGATGACTGCTGAGAATGCAGAATACTCTGCAGGTAGGCCTTTTTGGTCATAGCAACAAGGAAGCCATCGCCAATAACTTCACCCGTATTTCTAAGTGCCCAAGCGCTCCCTTCCACATGCAGAAAGTACTCTGTGATGGTTTCGTTCTCACTTTTTCTCAATGACGTCAACTCATGATAAAGGGAGATTATACTGGGCTTAAATTTACCGCAATAATGTTCTTGCAGAATTTCCAGTGCTCTTTTACCATCTTCTGCTGCATCTCTTATGATTAGAGAGAGGCTTTTATCATCTAATACTTGCAAGAGTTCAGTGCATACTTTTTCATTTCGCTCATGAACTATGACAGTTTCTTCTCTTTCGCTGATAACCACAGAAAACAGCTTATACGTTCGTAAATAAGCCTTAAACATTACTTCCCACAACTCGCATTTTTCTTCATTGCCATCAAAATATAGTCTATTAACATGACTGGGCCCATAACCTATTGAGGCAGAAGTAGACATGATGTCGTTCACCAGTCGCTGTATCTGTATTGTGAAAATGCGTCAGAGCATACTCCTTGTTGTTCCAGTAATAAAAAATGAATTGTAACCGTCTTTTTTTTATCCCCACAACTCTGAGTATTATCTGCCATCATGTCTACTTTTACCTCAACAGACCACTCTTTCTATGTATGATAAATATAGCTCCTGGCTTGCAACTAGGAGTTCCCTATTACACATACCCAAGGTAGCTTTTGCAATTTCGCTTTGCTCTACTCTCTTTCCTCTGTGAAAAATAGGATAAGCAGAGTTATTGGAACTGTAGAAAAATAAGTTTTTTGTTTCATCACAACTGTCTTAGTGAGTACACATTTAGATCTTTTGAGTTAATGGTATCATAGTATCAACATGAAATTTGGCCTTAACAGAGGTAAAATGACATCTCTACTCTTGTAGAATGGGTACAATGTAATAAATGAAGATTATTGTCCACCTAAGTTAGTTACATTATTTTCTTTATTTACTTTTGTTTTGTTTTTCTGAGCAGCGAATTATGCTCAATCTCCTCTGGGACATTAGATTAACTACAACTGCTCATATGATATCATAGAATTCCTATTATTAGAAGGCATAATTGATAATCAGATTAACAAAAGGCAATTTCAAGAATTATTGTACTGAATTCACATTTATTAAGAGCTATGTTTATATTATAACTAAATGATAGTACATTACCTTAGATTTTCATATGTCCGTTTGTGTGCATTCTGTTTTGTTGAATAACTGAGTTTGCTAAAATTATATATATATATATATATATATATATATATATATATATATATATATATATATATATATATATATATATATATATATATATATATATATATATGTATATATATATATGTATACATATATATATATATATATATATATATATATATATATATATATATATATATATATATATATATATATATATATATATATATATATATATATATATATATATATATATATATATATATATATATATATATATATATATATATATATATATATATATATATATATATATATTATATATATATATATATATATATATATATATATATATATATATATATATATATATATATATATATATATATATATATATATATATATATGTATATATATATATATATATATATATATATATATATATATATATATATATATATATATATATATATATATATATATATATATATATATATATATATATATATATATATATATATATATGTATATATATATGTATATATATATATATATATATATATATATATATATATATATATATATATATATATATATATATATATATATATATATATGTATATATATATATATATATATATATATATATATATATATATATATATATATATATATATTTAGTAGGTTGGCCATGGCATCAGCCACGTGTTGCAATACTAAGACTGAAGGTATTGTGGATTCAACTAGGATGGATCCAGACAGCTCCTGGTTAAGTCTTCCTTCAGGGCGGTTCTTTCCATATGCCTATATCTACTTCGAATATTCTGGCGTATTTGTTACACATCTCTTTCTATCCCATTACATTTGGTAAGTCACAACACTTCCCATATCTGTTTCTGTTTGCCTTCTTTTTCCTCTTATTTGCTATATTTATGGAAAGTTTAGAGCTTATGGCTCCCAGTTCCCTGCACAGAAGGAAGGCAAAATTCTCCTGGAATCTTGTATACTCCAATGCTAGCGTGAGGGTAGACATGCATGGTGGTAGTAATGGTTCTGCCCTTAACCTTTTACCTCCTGATAGATCTGCTTCTTTCACTCTTCACTTTTCTAACATTCATTGAGTGAACTCTAATCTTTGGTCTGTGGAACAGCACTTGGATACATCCCTCCCTAACCTCCTCCTTTTCTCTGAAACCCAGCTGGCTAGCCATGCTCTCACTGACCCATTTCAAATCTCTCATTATAACCTGTATTTTCGTTTTTGTTCCAAAACTGGAGTCTGTGCTTCCTGCAACACTAACCCTTCTATTGCGAGCTCAAGGACCATGAATCTCCCAACTTTGATGTTCTCTGGATGATAATCTATCTCTCCACTGCCACTATATTCCTTTGCTTCTGCTACTTTTTTCCAAACTCCCCTGATTTTGTTTCTTCTTTGAATATCTGTCCTCTTGCTATAAGTCCTTGCCATCTTCTCACCCACATGCCAAAGGTCTCTATATTGGAGACTTCAGTGTACACCACAGTGAGTTGCTTAATTTTTCTCACACTGATGTGGGAAGAAGTGAGGCCCTTGCTTTCTCTGTTACTCACGATCTGGAGCAAATTATCAAACATCCAACTCGTGTTCCCGATTGACACGAACATACAGCCAATTCTCTTGACCTATATCTGACTTCGAACTCTTCAAACTACTCTTATTCTGTGCTTTCCCCTCTTGGTAAATCTGACCACTCTGTGACCTCACTCTCTTCCATTTTAGCTCCTCCTCCAACAATCCCTCCTACTCAGCACGGCCTTTGACACTTTGATCATACCCAACATGAAGATTTGCGTAACTTCCTCTTTGACTTCCCATGGGATGAATACTGCTTTCGGTCCTGCAAACCTGAACAAGTATCTCTAAATGTTGTCGAGATCATAACCTTGGGAATTAAGGCATACATATACTCCTCTTTGAAAACTTTTTCTCCCTTAATCCTTGGTTTTAGCATGGCTGCTCCATGGCTATTCAGGCCAAGGAACGGTCTCACCGGTCGTACCAAGCCTCTCCTTCTGAGTTAACTCGTTCTGCTATTATTTTAGCTAGGAATCGCTTACTGTTCAGAATCGAAGGTCTAAAGCTTCCTATATAAGGAGGAAAGTTGATGACCTTAACTCCTTTCCCAATGATAAGTGTTTCTGGACCATAGCCAATAACCTTTCCAAAATCTTCTGTAACTCATTCTTTCTCCCTCTCATTCGTTCTGATGATTCTGTATCAGAGACTTCTTCTTCCCATCTGCCTATAAACTCTCTTCCTCCTTCTGTCTTTCTTAATTCTTATAACCTATTTTCCTTCAAAAAACGGATCTATCATCATCTCAGGGCCTAATCTTGCCATATCTTTAGGTCCTAAGTAATTTAAGTATTTTTTCAGTCTGTCTTTTTCCTTTGTGCATCAGTGCCTCATAACCTCTTTTCTTTTCCTTCATTTTAAGGTTTTCTTCGTGCCTGGGCCTTATTGAGGAGGGTAGATTTTTGCCTGTTCCGGTGTCAAACTCATAAAAAAACAATATATATATATATATATATATATATATATATATATATATATATATATATATATATATATATATATATATATATATATATATATATATATATATATATATATATATATATATATATATATATATATATATATATATATATATATATATATATATATATATATATATATATATTGAAATAAAATGGAACAACTTTTGTATTAAGCATTTACGTCATGAATAATAAGATTGTGAAAGAGAGAAAGCATATGAATGTTTATTAAAAAGGGAATGGAGATAGAGGAAGAAGTATTGCATAGCTTAATAACAATTTAATATTAATTTACAAAACTGATTATGTATATTCCTAAGCAATGGAACATTTCCAATGATAATAAAGGAGGGAAATAAGATTTATAACTATGTAAGCACACTCGCTATATTCTGTGCATTAATATAAACTTTAAAATAATTTATTAATAATTTATTAATAATTTATTAATAATTTATAAATAGGCAAATAACAATCCAGCAGTCAATGAGAAAAATGAATATAATTAAAACCTCTAACTAACACACTACTAATAAAAAAGATACAAATTAATACAGCGTAAAATATTCAGAACAAAAAAGAAAGAGAGAGAAATTCCATGTTTGACTATCATGATCAATTTAGCATGTGGAGTTTCCACTCACGTTATGTAGATTGGCCACTTGAGAATGGCTCTTAAGCATATTTTCCCCTTAGTATGCTTTTAGCACCCATATACCCTCAACCCTGTGGTATGAGCCTTTTAGTTATTACAAACCAGAACATGAAAGGCCTATATAGCTAGATGATGAGCTTTTCTCACCTATGTTTTTACGATACTTAGGTTTTGATGTCGTTATTCTTATATTTTGTGGTGGGGGCGGAAATACCTCTGCTCTATTTCCAACACATTGTTGGAGATGTGCTTAGGGTTATTTATGGTGATTTTGGATGAACCTTCACACTCATTTCCTCTGTGCGTTGTAGGAGCAGATTTTAAAAAGGCAATCTACCTGTAAATGACCTAAGTGTAGTAGGAGATACCATACATGACACTCTAATGAGATTTTAGAAAGACTTCATCTGTCATTCCGTTTGTGCTATAATAAGCGATTAAAAGGATTGTACCGTGTGATAGTGGAAATAACCCTGGGCTCGTCTTATTTGAGTGTCGAATAAAGCAACTGGAGAGAATATTCTTTGTGACTAGGCTGGGAAAAATATTTTTTTTTTCTTGAGAATAAGGGAGAAGGAAATTTCTCCACTTAATCCCTATTGGTCCTAGGGACAGACTTAATTGCTCATCTCTAATGATAGTGCAAAAGCTTTCAGCATGCATATATTCTGCAAGGCATCGGTTTCAAATTGAAGTTATGTGTGGAGATATTTGGATAAGACTCCTACGTTAGTATTTCCTATTTATTTGGAGACACCATTGAATGTTCCTAGTGTAGGTTGGATCATTGTCATCATGATATTGGGCTTAGATTCGAGTAAAGATACGCATTCCTTTTGCAGCTTTTATGTAAAGCAGTATGATAATAATAATAATAATAATAATAATAATAATAATAATAATAATAATAATAATAATAATAATAATAATAATAATAATAATAATAATAATAATAATAATAATAATAATAATAATAATAATAATAATAATAATAATAATTCTTAGTGCATAATCAGTATTATTATTGCACCATCACTAAAATGACGATTAAATTCAAAAAAAATAAAAGATTTAATAATAATGTTTACTCTTCTTACATTTACTTACATGTCCTCCTATAAAAAAAAAATAAAAAAAGTCCTTTTCATTTTGTTATCCAAGCTGCTGATGAGTCTTAAGTTGTCAACATTATGTAAATCTTATCATCTATTTCCATTTTCTATTTGGTCTCACGAGTGCCCAGTGAAGAATATAAATGCAAGGAGAAAATTTTGGAGATCAAAATGGCATATGATATCTATTTTATTTTTTTTTTAAGCTGGGTGGGCATTAGGCTCGTTAAGCTGGGTGGGCGTTAAGCTCGTTATCGTCTCTAAGTTTTTACTCTCTTATAACAATCTTTACATGGTAAATCTTAAAATATATTTATAAAAAAGGAAAATAAATATATTGTGAAGATATATCACTCTTTTGTTATTCATTTAATGCTTAAGGTATAAATTTGCATTATATAACTATGTCTGTGGCGAGCAGACGATCGGTAGTGTAACAAGCCAACTATTCATGCACTTTTATGAAATTAGCATAAGTAAATTAATTATATCAATGACTTTAAGAAGGGCAGATAGTTCTTATATATTGAACATTTACAGAATGGAAATACAAGAGATACCTACATTCAATATACATGTAACCACGGAACTGTTGTGGACTGAGATGGCGTTCATTTTTAGTTTATAAATACTGTAGTATTAGCTCTCCGAAAATTTAACAATTTTCCTCTGTGGACGAGTAGGTTTGCTAGCATGTGGAATTTGCTTCAGAAGCTGTTGTTCTTATTATAATTTTATAATTATTATTATAATTATTATTATTATTATTATTATTATTACTATTATTATTATTATTATTATTATTATTATTATTATTATTATTATTATTATTATTATTATTATTATTATTATTATTATTATTATTATTATTATTATTATTATTATTATTATTATTATTATTATTATCATTATTATTATTATTATTATTATTATTATTATTATTATTATTATTATTATTATTATTATTATTATTATTATTATTATAATGATGTAGTTGTAAGAGAGGTGAATGAGCGAGTGCGTGGTCGAGGTTTGAGATTGGTAGATGGGGATGATAAAGAGAGGGAGCTGAATCAGTTCCTGTTTGCAGATGATACTGTGGTGGTGGCAGATTCAGAGGAAAAGCTGTGTCAGGTAGGGTCAGAATTTGGAATGGTGTGTGAGAGAAGGAAGTTGAGAGTGAATGTGGGAAAGAGTAAGGTCATGAGGTGTACAAGAAATGAGGATGGTACTGGATTGAATGTTATGTTTAATGGAGAGACACTTGAGGAAGTTGATCAGTTTAAGTATTTAGGCTCGGTTATAGCTGCTAATGGTGGAGTGGAAGCAGATGTGTCACAGAGTGAATAAAGGATGTAAAGCGTTGGGTGCGTTGAAAGGAGTGATGGAGAATAGAGGGTTGGAAGTGAATGTTAAGAAAGTTTTGTATGAGAAAGTGGTTGTGCCAACTGTGATGTATGGATCAGAGTTATGGGTTATGAAAGTAAGTGAGAGACGGAACTATATGTGTTTGAGATAAAATGCCTGAGGAATATGATTTGTGTATCTCGGTTGGATAGGGTTAGGAATGAAGTGGTGAGAGTAAGAACGGGTGTGAGGAGAGAATTGGCAGACAGAGTAGATATAAATGTTCTGAGATGGTTTGGCCATGTGGAGAGGATGAATGATGAATGACTGCTGAAAAAAGTGATGAATGAAAGAGTTGATGGGAGAAATGCTAGAGGGAGGCCTAGGTTTGGGTTGATGGATGGAGTAAAGAGAGCCCTGAATGATAGGAGGGTGGATGTGAGAGAAGCAAGTGAGCGTGCTAAGAATAGGAATGAGTGGCGAGCGACTGTAACGCAACTCTGATGGGCATCTGCGTTTACCACTGGGCTACATCTTACAGAGGTAGCCCTGTGGTAGGGGCAGTAGGGTAGTTGGCATATGAAGCGACACAGGTTGTGGAAGAACTGGGAGGATGGGCTGTGGCAATCCAGCAGTGCCATCTGAACAGTCACTAGCTCCCTCATCATTGCCCATAAAACAAAGTAATCCCCTTATTGTTTCTTTTATTGATGTCGGCTACCCCCCAAATTGAGGGAAACAGCCAAGGTAAATGGAATGGATTATTATTATTTCTATCGAAACTAATAATATTAATTATTATTATTATTATTATTATTATTATTATTATTATTATTATTATTATTATTATTATTATTATTATTATTATTATTATTATTATTTTTATTATTATTATTTTTATTATTATTATTATTATTATTATTGTTACTTATATAATTATTATTATTATTATCATTATTTGAATTCATAGCTTTAATGACCTGTTACTGCCCAAAGGAAATGAGAAGGTACTTCAGTAGCAGGCAAAAGTTAATTCTTTTCCATCAAAAATATTGTCTCTTCAGAGGCCAGTGGATAAAATAATTGCCTTCCACCCAGTTTTTCTGGCGTTTGACTTCCTAATGTTTCGTTTACTTCTCCCATTAACTCTGGTACAGAGTTAATGGTGGAAATAAGTAAAATGATGTTACCTGTTTGTTATTACATGCCAGCTCGGGATAGTGTCTTCATGTGAGAGGAAAAAAAATAAGATTCAGTGTCAATTCTGTAAATGTATGTTTGTATGCATGCTATATTTGGATATATGTATAATATGACCTTCCTTTTCTCTGTACAAGTATCATAGTAGTATAGCATAGATTTTATAGCATACTTTAGCACTTTAAGTGGTAAGATTCACATATGTCAGTTATTAGTCACAGTACAAAATAACCCTCTTCAGAAAATCGAATTTTTATGCAATCTACTTAACGAGTATCTGCTTATTCTAGCATGTCATGCAGAAATTTTCCATAAAAATAACATTTTCAAGTCTATGCATTTTCTCCTCCTGAAGCAACACTTGTGCACACATTTGTAGGCAAGAACAAACCGTTTAAGTTTTGTAAAATTCTCCTCTCTTGACCTGATGCCTCTGTCTGTCCTATTGTCAGCATTCAAGTAAAGAGTGTTTTGCATAAATAAGATAACAAGGAGAGACTCTTCCTGAGAAGGTAATTATGTAAATCATATGGTCCT
>JAXCGZ010021271.1:0-10000 GCA_037179515.1 Halocaridina rubra | reverse complement strand
TCTTTCTTTTCATTATTTACAGTTATGTGATGATCATTTCGAGAATTTCTGTTCATGTAAGCATGTATACATACATTCATGCATATGTGCATACATAACTACAAAAACACCGAATGCCTGCAACATCACCGAATATTCTTGGATATTCGTTCTACATCTCTTATCCCTTCTCATCTGACAAGTCATACTACTCCCCTCCTCTTTTTCTCTTTACTTTTTCTTCGTGCCCAGGCCCGATGAGGGGAGTTTTTTTTTTGCTTTGCTCGTCTTGGTGTCACAATCATAAAAAAAAAACATACACAGCCAGCCAGCCTGCCTGCCAGCAAGCCAGCCAGCCAACCAGATAGGTAGACAGACAGATAGACAGACAGATAGACAGACAGATAGACAGACAGACAGACATGTATGCATGCATACATACATACAACATGCATGCATACATACATGCGTATGTACGTACATACATACATACCTACATAGATAGATAGATAGATACATACATACATACATGCACACACTTACATGTATGCATAAATACCTACATATATGCAGACATACATGCATATATATATATATATATATATATATATATATATATATATATATATATATATATATATATATATATATATATATATATATATATATATATATATATATATATATTATTAAATGAACTACGAACCAAGAGGAAAAGCATCCTATATTAGTGTTTGTGAGTGTAATTATACAATTACTAAATGTAATAGTTATCTAAGAAGATAAACTATTGTACTTGCAAGCTTTAGGCACTCTGTTGCTTCATTTTTTTGGGGGGTTATCTTTTTCCATTTATACTTATTTACAAGATTCACATAAATTCTTTTATTCGCATTCGTTTTTCATTTATACCTATTTACAATATTCACATAAGTACTTTTTCCTTTTACACATTCGTTTTTTCAATTACTCTTATAATATTCACTTTAGTACTTTAATTATACGATTAATTGGTTAGGCTCTCTGTTGAGTCATAATACTCTTTCATTGTCTATTTATACATACAGTATATATTAGATTCACATGAATGTTTACATATCCATTTTTCTCTTACCAGGTGCAATGCAGGCGGATAAATCGGGTTATATATAATATATAAATACAAATTGTAACTCTCATATGTCAACATTTATCCAATGAAACTGGAGTAACAATGAAAAACGAGACGCTAAATTAAAACAAAAATACAAATTACTCTCTGTGGACTGTAGCAATTTCAACCTTCACGAAAACTCACTATAGTCAATTAGGGTCATCTATCACTGGAAATTTTTGTTCCTTTATTAAGCTTCCTCTCCCTCCAATCCCTATATATACTTTTTTGTCTCCATCTACTATCCCTTTTCTTTTTTAATTGCTTTGGTTTTATTCTTTTTTACCTATCCGTTCTGTTATATTCTTCCAGTGATTTCTCAGTTGTTCTGCACTTTTTCTTTATTTCTTAGCTCTTTTTCTTTCTCCATTTAGTTCTCAGTTGCTATATTATTTTCTTCTTCACTTTCCAACTCGTTTCTCTTATTCTGTTAAATTTTCTGTTGATATGTTCCTTTGTTTGTTTGTGTGTATTTTCTTTTATACCATTATTTTTTAAGTTTTTTCTTTGTCCTTTCCTTTCCATCTTATTATTTTACTTCCTCTAATTTTCTTCCATTCTTCTTCTTATTTTTCAGGTATGTTCCTTTCCCACTTTTCTTTCAATTGGCTTCAGAGATATTTCTGATATTTCAGTTTGTTTTCCTTTAATTGTCCCTTGTTTGTATCCATTATTCTCTTCAGTTTTGTGTTTGCTGTTCTGTCTCTATTATATATACCTCCATAATGTTTAGATAGATTAACCATTTTCTTCAAGTTCTTTTATATGATTTGCATCGATATAGTATCAAGTCGGTGAATTTAATATAAGGTAATTCATGTATAATATTTCTAAAGTTTATGTTATTAGCAATGCTGGGAGGAAAAAAAAATTTCACCCATTTAATTGAAGGAAATCAGGTGACTGTGTATTTTTACACTTCTATCTTTCATTATAGTATGCTTCACTTTTTAACGCCTGTTTAAAAAAGTTTTTAAGTATACGTTTATGTATTATCATGTATATATTAAGGTTTTTTTTAATGAGTGTGACACCAGGACGACTCCCCAAAAAGAATATAAAATAAAACTACCCTAATAGGGCCTGGGCATGAAGAAAACAAAATAAAGAGAAACAGAAATGGAGAGTGCTTTGACTTATAAGATGGGAAGGGATACTAAGAGATGTGTAGTGACTTTCCGGTATTGATGTAGGCAAAGAAAAAGAACCGTAACTTAACACTGATCTGTCCCAGACAGTCCTGTTTAAATCCAAAAGACCTTCAGCTGTAGTATAGCAACGGACGGATGTTACCATGGGCCAGTCTAAGTTGCCTCAGTTATAAGTGTAATTATCACCCTTTGAAACTTCTGTGAATATAATGGCTTGCTTTACCTCCCATATAGATACCGAGTTTAACTCGAATAGATATTTTGTGGAAGCCACCATGTACCAAGCTGTGGTGTCCCTTGTATAGTGTGTAACCCTGTTAGTTCATTGGTTTAATATGTTCACCATTAATATGTAAGGTGAATAGTGGAACAGTGTTTTTAATAATACTGCCTTCGATAAGAGAAACACATCCGTCTTTTGCCATTGCCAAAAAAAAAAAAAAAAAATCTTATAAGAGAAAAGATAATATTGCCCAAGAAAGGATAAAATTAAGAAAACTATGACGACTTGTTTGATTTCAGGATATGGTCAGTGGCCCTGTATAGATCTATCCTATAGACATTTATTTGGATGTATTCTCTCATAAAAGGCTCTTTCACTCACAAGGAAGATTTATTGGGGATTCTGAAAGGCCCTAAAATCACTCATTCTTAATTGCCACTGGCACAAGATATGAATCTTAGAGATAATATATGCTTTGGAGTTAGGACTGAGCAATGAAATTGGGATGTTGAAATGAGCTGTTTTGGATATTTCTTATGATGCTGAAATCGATGTTGGAGACAGGTTTCTTATGAATGTATCACCAGGACAAAAAGAAAAATATGAGTGTAAAACCAAGAAAAACAAAAAAAATTTCCTCAAGAGGGCTTAAGTACCAAGAAAAAATAAAAGAAAAAGTAGCCACTTAAGGACAAGACAGATATAAGAAAATGATAACCAGTAAGAGAGGGACAGGCTGAAAGAATAGTCAAAGAAATGAAGACCTAGAAAAATGACAGAATTAGTCCCTACGGTGACAATAGATCAGTTATTAAATTCACAAAAGTCATAAATGCTAGGGAAGATATAAGGATGGACAGACTTCCAGAATCTGGAAGTGGAAAGAAAGAAGCAGTCACTGCACTGATCAGTCTGCGAGACACAAATCTCCACACAGTACCTGTATAATGAGGTCGCTTGGGGATGCCTTACAGGGTCTCGGCAGCAGGGGAGGGATGCAACTCGCCAACTCATCAGAGCAGCGATGGAAGTAGTGCCCATAGAAAAGAGAAAGAGATGATACCTCTTTGCGAAGAGAAAGAGAATCACTGGTTTTGGAGGTGAGGTGCAGCAAAGTTTTGAGACTTTGAATGAAATGAGGAAGATATTTTCTCGTAAGGACTTAATCACTACATTACTATTAATACCAGAAGCATGCAAGGTAAGAATTCACAAGCGGTGGTTCCTTTATCTTACTTTATTCTAGAGTAAAACATATTCAATGCCTCAATGCCCCCAACCCTATGACTATCAAAATATATGATCTGTTCATGCCCCTGGTTAAGTACTGACTGAGATCTCTGTCTGCCTCGGGGATTCTTGAAATACCCAACAGGCAGGGCGTGTCATGTAGTCCAGTTCTGCCAATAGACTTTAGGTTCAAAGAGGAGTCCCTCCTCTTTGGGGAGGGGCTGTTTCAGCAGGCCTATTGAACAGAAGAAGTTATAAATCGCCTGCGGCTATTGGGACATCTCTCTCCAGGGTATGTACATACATATGGGTCAAATGTTTGCAACCTTTTGTGGTGTTTTCGAGCGCTGAGTGTCCCTTATCTTTTGGGCCTGG
Source organism: Halocaridina rubra (assembly GCA_037179515.1). Taxonomy (NCBI): domain Eukaryota; kingdom Metazoa; phylum Arthropoda; class Malacostraca; order Decapoda; family Atyidae; genus Halocaridina; species Halocaridina rubra. The sequence continues at coordinate 5,889 of JAXCGZ010021271.1, read as the reverse complement.
TGGGGTACTTGGCGCCGGATATTAGTTTCATGTGTTCAGCCATAAATCTTGGTGGTACCTAGGGAAAACATGGCCTGGACCCAAAACCCAATAAAAGCGAGGGTATGCAATAAAACATCAGTGCCCTCGACCGCTTCTCCTCAAGATTTGTTACAAGTTTCAGATCCTGGCTTCAGCAGGCTTTCATGTGATTTCAGCGAGACTTCAGTCATGCGACAATTTTGCTTGGAATTGTTGGAAAGGGGGTTGTTGGGTTGGGATAACAGTACGTGCAAGTTCAGTTATTGGAAATTTTCACGTTGGTAATTAATATGGTTTTGGATCTTTAGCTGTAGCAAGTAGATTTTTTAAGTGAATTGGTGAGTCGTGAGATATATTTTTCTGGATGTAAAAATAAATTGTATCAGTAGTGAGGCTTAGAAAAAAATAATTTTGAAATTATGTTCAGTATCATGAACCCTTAGTAGCAATTAATTAACAGCCATTGAATTCATTTAATAAAGGAATATCTGTTCGTTCTGGATCCTTTTTTAATATGCAGTTCTTCTTTCTGTAAAGAACAATGAATTCTTACACTGCCTCAGTGATGATACTATAAATTAGTTTATAAATAATCTTTATTCATCAAGATTTGAGACAGCTATGTTTTGTAAGTGTAATCAATAATATGTAGTATCTGTATTTATAAGGTCATTAAATAAAATAATTATATTTTGAAGATAACATGTGCATTATGTTACGAGCTATGGAATTAGATATGCTTCAACGCTCTTCTTTATTGAACCATGTCTCTATCCATCTGTCTTCCAGGCAAAGCCTTGATGACTGCAATTGTTGCATATATTTAGTAGAGTGACCATGGCACCAGCTGCCCGGTCAAATATTATGACTGAAGGTATTATAGATTCAACTAGGACTGCTCCAGAGAGCTGGTCTTTAAAATTTATGCCTTTCCTCTTCTTGAAAGCCCCCAGGGTCCTTCATTACATTATGTGTAAACCTACTGTATTTCTACTCCTATTGCCCATTAATGAAGCATATATTTTATTTTCGTTATACACAGGAAAATAAAACTGGCTTTATAAGTAACCTCATACTGCAATTTAATCGTATTTCAGTCTTTGAAATTCCAATTATGTCGCCATACCCCTGCTAAAAACTTCTAATCCAATCCATAAAACAACAATATCTAATAAAATACACAGACTTTAGAAACAATTTGAATGCTGTTAAGCGCAAGGAAACTGATACACTAGATCAGAGGCCCATTTCATTCCTGTGTGAAAAATTTACATAAAGCTAGCAGGTCTTGTATTATCTGCTGATAAAGTCTTGGATATTGTTTCTCGGTGCTTAGAAACATTTTTGGTAAACTGAAACTTGTTGTGTGAAACACAGTATAACGAAATGTTTCTTTTGTTTTCTTATTCCTTTGCACTGGGAAATATTTCAACATTATGGTAATGTTTACTGCGTATATATTTTCCTTCTTAAGCTTAAGTTGCGGGTGAATCTACCAATGGTGTAATATTTTCATCTAAGTTTTCAATACATCTGCTGGGCATTTGCAGTATTTGCATGAATATCCTGTTTATTTTTATAGTATAGCATACTTTTTTATATCCATTCATGTTATCTATGTATAATTTAAAGACAATTTTTATTATTATTGTTAGTATTATTATAATTATTATTATTATTATTATTATTATTATTATTATTATTATTATTATTATTATTATTATTATTATTATTATTATTATTATTATTATTATTATATAATAATAATAATAATAGTAGTAAAAATAATAATAATAATAATAATAATAATAATAATAATAATAATAATAATAATAATAATAATAATAATAATGATAATAATAATAATAATTATTATTATTATTATTATTATTATTATTATTATTGTTATTATTATTATTATTATTATTATTATTATTATTATTATTAATATTATTATTATTATTATTATTATTATTATTATTATTATTATTATTATTATTATTATTATTATTATTATTATTATTGTGATTATTATTTTTTTATCAATCATATTATTATTATTATTATTTCCAAGCATGCATATGACCAGTCAGTATACTGTAATAAAAAGTTACCTGTTTCTTATTAGTTCCTATGCAAGTATGTTGTAGGTTGGCTTATGGCATCAGCCACCCGTTGCAGTACTACAGCTGAAGGTATTTCGGACTTGAATAGTAACGGTTCTTTTTCTATGCCTACATCAGCACCGAATATTCTTGGGTATTCGTTACTATTATCCTTCCCATCTGACAAGTCACTACACTCTCCATCTCTATTTCGCTATACTTTGTGCTCCTCGTGCCCAGACCTTATGAGGACAGTTTAATATTATTAGTTTTTTGGCCCGTCCTGGTGTAAAAATAAATAAATAAAAGAAATAAAAAAAGTAGATATGATCATGTTAATTTGCATAATCTACTTGATAACATAATCTTATTTTCAGGTCGGCCTAATCCTTAAAAAAATTCTTCATATAACTGCAATTTCTCATGCCTTAGAAAGTGCAAGTACAAATATCAAGTATTCTAATTGAGTGCTTCACTATCTATAGAACGCCACCGGATGAGAAAGATTAATCTTTATATGTTTGTATTATTTGCTGAACATTATATGTTATATATTATTTTCTCATTTCCTCAGGTAAGGGACAGGCTGTATTTATGATATTAAGCCCATAACCATGCTTCATTCCCACGGGCTACAGATACAGGTATGCACATACCTATTTTTTCCTATGATGAATCTGGTTCTACCATTAGTGTGCCATATCCATAAGCGTATTAATGTATAGAAAAAAACATGGTGAAATGTGTGTATATTTACTATTACAATATTCTAAGACGCATGTACTGTACTAAATGCATTCTCAAGAATAGTTTTTATATTATATAAATGCAAAACAATTATCATTGTTTTGTTACTATATACTTTGACATATACACCTTGAAAATTCACTTAGTATTGTGTGGATGTCTTGGCTCATTGTAATTCCAAAATATACACATACGTTTCAATGTGGAGTTTTTTCTGCCAGCATTTTGCTCCTACAATCTCTTTTATATATTTGTATTCATTATGCTTAGATAGGGGCTCGAAGACGACGGAATCTACTGTTGTTTCTCATATACACTTGCGAAACTTGGGATAGAATTTCGTTTTTTTCATCACAGAACGAGGGGTACTTGTCTTAAAGGTAATTGTTAAAACAGCGCTGTATATAACCAAACACGTCGCGAAGTTTACAGTATGCACTGCCAAGCAGGGGCTAGGAGATACTAGTCTTTGCTCAAGACTTCGCATCATGAATATTTCACTAATCATCACTGATGAGACGTGCTTGAAGTCGGGTTATGTTATATGACAGCTGGTACGTAACCAATCGAGCCAAGTAACCTCGTTATTTAATGTAGCCTGACAGGTACTATAAGATGCTTCCACATCGGACTGATATATAGTGAAGTTCAGCATTTTTGCCACAGATAGAGGCATACGCATAAACTGGTCATGTCCTTTTGGAATCATTAGCTATATTCAATCGAACTGCAGAGATTCCATGCTTATATAGCTATTGCATATCTTATTTTGAGCAAAGTTCTTGAAGTCTGTTTCTTCCCATGCAGAGTCGAGTTATTACACGATATCATTGTAGGTATATGCCAATCAGAACCTTATTAATTGCGCTTTGAATGTGTATGGGTTTGGATCACGTGACAGAATACGATAGAAGAATGGTAGTATGTTTTAGAAAAGAGAACGTTATTTGATAGCAATGAGTTAAACAAATGTGAATTGGATGATACTTTGACAGTTCCTCTTTACAAGAGGGAACACGTCCTAAGTAAATAAATATGTAAATATAATCCTAAGCGAAAAATGTTTTTAATGTTCTGTTTAGAAATACACATGATCAGAACACTGGCCAAACGCTGAATATTTCAAAACCGTTCATTAAAAATATTTTTTTCCAAACTTGACTGGAATTTCTTATATTTATTTTAAAATGAAATTTAGATAAAAAGAAGTTTTGATACTTTGAGATTTAATTTTAAGCATGCCAAATGGTGACGTAACATCAAAAATGAAATTTAAAGAAAAGGATTCATAAAAAGGATATATACTCTTTTTAAGAACATGAACTCCTGATATGATTCAGAAATAAGATTTAGGGAAAAGTTTTAAAAAATTGGAATTTATTGGCTTTATAAGAGAGGGAAATCGTAGTACTACTTAAAACATGAGATTTAGTGGAAAAAACTATCAATAAAAGTGCTTATCAAACGAGGGATTTAAAAAAAAATATTACTAAAATCACACACCATGATGGCTAGAGTAGTTCAGTTTTATTAAACAATATTTGAATTTTGTATCTCCAGAGAGTCCAAATGTTAGTGTTTCTTCTAACTAAATATAGTGAACTAGTTCGTAGTGCCTTGGCTTAGTAGTTATATGTCCCAGTTTCAAGTCCCGGTTGGTGTAAGAATGATTCATATTTTCACATATGTAATGTGTTTATTTGGTTATAGTGAACTATTATATATTCATTAAGAGGTCACGTCATGCAAGACATATTTTGGGATTATTCATAGGATATTATTTGAGAATTTAATTTTTCCCTTAGACAATCGATGTTTATTTTACTTTTAAAGAGAGAGAGAGAGAGAGAGAGAGAGAGAGAGAGAGAGAGAGAGAGAGAGAGAGAGAGAGAGAGAGAGAGAGAGAGAGAGAGAGAGAGAGAGAGAGAGAGAGAGAGAGAGAGAGAGAGAGAGAGAGAGGAGAGAGAGAGAGAGAGAGAGAGATGGTTTCATTGAATTCACGAGAACAAGGCTGGCATCATGGATTTTCGCAAAATATGATTTAAGAATTTCGTTTTCGTTGAAAATTTTAATGTAGAGTCGACTTTCCGAGAGCTGTGTATAAATTTTAAACATATTATTTAAGTAAAACTCACAACATTCATCTTAGATTTTTAATATGTTCATTGTCATAATTCCTAAAGGATTAAAAAGTTGCTATGTCAGGTGGAGAGAGTTGAAAAGGATATATTATTGAATTTCCTAAACATAAGCCACACAATCTATAGTCACGGTTTTCGTTGCAAATTAATATATTTGCGTGGTGTCATGCATACCACAAGTATACATGCGTACTTCTTTTTTTTTAATCTATTTGTGTCATGTGGATGAAAATAAAAGTAAAGCAAATATCATAAATGTTACATTAATTGGAAAAACATTGACTTTTGCGAGTTCTAGACAGACATTCTGTAAATGCAGCTTTGTAGTTGAATATGGTTTATTCATTCATGGATTGTACGATTTATGAAAGTGTGCTTAGTGGGCGTAAGCCTTATTTTTATAACTAAAGAAGAGTCAACAAAGGTGATCTAGTAGTTTAAATCAGTATTTTATTCCAGTTAGTAAAATTTTTTGGACAAGTACATATGCTTATATACTTCAGTGAAAATGAATATTTGTTTCTTATGCTTTGTGGCGAAATAAAGTAACTCTCGTACACATACCTTTAAAAGAAAATGACTCTGCTATTTGTAGGTGCATATGTACAGAAATGGATTATACTCTTACCTGAACTTAGGTTGCATTTGTTTCCACCTGTGGCCCGTTGCTTCCATTGGATTCCTTATTTCATTAAGATAGCATTATTGGGACAACAGACCCCAATGCCGTCCATTCTGCATTCTGGATATGATGGAGGAGCTTCTTCGTGTGACCTTAGGGGTGGAATTTTTTTTTTTTTTTATAAAAATCCGAGCTCATGAAAACTATTCCACCGTAGTATCTATACATTTTGCTCTGTATTCGCCAAAGACTT
>JAXCGZ010021270.1:50000-60782 GCA_037179515.1 Halocaridina rubra | reverse complement strand
ACCCATTCTCATTACCTTACATTTTGAAGTATTGAATTTCATTAGCCACTTTTCTGACCACTCATGCAGATTATTTAGATCCTCCTGAAGTTCTCTACCATGTTTTCGTTTTTTACTTTCTTCATAATCTTTGCATCATCTGCAAACATATTCATGAATGAATTTACAGACTCTGGTAGGTCATTTACATATACAAGGAACAAAAGTGGCCCTAAAACTGAACCCTGTGGAACTCCACTACTAACTCTTCTCCATTCAGACACTGAGTGTCTTACTCTAACCCTCTGTTCCCTTCCTTCTAAGTAAGTTTTTATCCATTCCAAAACATTTCCACCTATTCTAGCCATTGATTGCAGCTTCCTAATAAGTCTCCCATGTGGAACAGTGTCAAACGCTTTCTGGAAGTCTAGGAATATGCAATCTGCCCAGCCCTCTCTTTCCTGTAAGATTTGGCTTACCTCATCATAAAATTCTAATAAGTTTGTTACTGTTGATCTACCTTCTCTGAAGCCATGTTGCCTCACTGACAAAAAGTTAAAGGATTCCAAGTGAAGAGAGATATGTTTCCTTAGTAGTTTCTCCATAACTTTGCAAACTATGCTGGTCAAGGAAACTGGGGTCTATAGTTCAGAGCCGTATCCCTCCTTCCCTTTTTGAAGATAGGTATCACATTTGCTTGTTTCCAGCATCTTGGAATCTCCCCCGACTCCAGTGACTCCTTAAATATGATACTTAGTGCCACTGATATTGTGTTTGCGCATTTTTTAAGCACATGAGGGGATATGTCATCGGGACCTGTAGCTTTATGAACATCTAAATCCATCAACGCTTTGCATACCTCTGTGGCTGTAAGGTTGATGTTCTCTAATACCGGCCCTTGAGCTTCTATCACTGCAATCTGAGGGGGGTGGGGTATTTTCTACTGTAAATACTGACTGAAACTCCTTGTTCAATTCTTTGCAGATCTCTTCATCCGTCTCAGTGATGCTTCCATCCGCTCTCTTTAGCCTTAAAACCTGTTCTTTTACCTTCAGTTTTCCTCTGATAAAGCCGTGGAAAAGCTTGGGATTTTCTTTAGCCTTCCTGGTGATGTCCCTCTCATAGTCTCTCTCTGCCTCTCTCCTTTTACTTAGGTAGTCATTTCTTGCTCTTTTGTAGGTTTGCCAGGCATTTATGTTTTTTCTCCTCCTATACCTTTTCCAGCATTTGTCTCTCCACTCCTTAGCTCTTTTACACCCATTATCGAACCATTTCTCTCTGGCATGAATTGTGTGTGTGTGTATGTGTGTGTGTGTGTGTGTGTGTGTGTGTGTGTGTGTGTGTGTGTGTGTGTGTGTGTGTGTGTGTACATGAAAACCTGTTTTCTCTCAAGACCTCATATTTACACATACACAGTATAATAAAATGCTCATATAATTTTTTTTTCTTAAAAGACAATCGCTTTACTTTTTTGTTTCCAAAAGTGGAATTCTCTGACGGTACACTATTCCCATAAATACTAAAATAGGAATTTAGGAATTTAATTATTTGTTCTATAACTATTCTACTTCACACCCGCTCTTTGGAAAGTACGTTTAAGTGAAATTCATCTTTATTGGAAAAAAAAAAAATCTTTTGACACTCAACTCTCAAAAATTTTTACGAATTACTATTTTCTATTTTATGCGATTCCTCAGATGTACATCATAGCGTGCTAATTCCCTCCAAGGTGGCTCTCCTCAATTATATTGGGGGCAAATTCTCTCTTGCTTTCTCTTTTTTTTTCCCTTTTTTATATTACCTCTATTAGTTCAGCATCGCTGACACTGCTCTTCCTCCTCGTTCAGTCACCTACTCCCGTAATACCACTACTTACCAGTGTGTATATATATATATATATATATATATATATATATATATATATATATATATATATATATAATTATATATATATGGATTCGGTTTTACGTCACGAACTCCCTTTTCTACTAAGGGCTAGGACGGTTGCCTTCTTACGAAGGACTTGTTTTGGCAGATGTAATCGTTACCCTTAGTGTATGGCCTTACTAACCTCAGTTCGTGACGGGGCGCGAATCCTCGACCTGCCGCCTCAGAGTCGCAGACGCTACCATTTTGCCACGGAGACTACGTGTATATATATATATATATATATATATATATATATATATATATATATATATATATATATATATATATGCAATTATATTTATCTATCTATTTATATGTCTGTCTGTTTATCTATCTATCTGTCTATCAGGTTTTGTATATATATATATATATATATATATATATATATATATATATATATATATATATATATAATATAATTCAAGCTGGTACATAATCTTTTGTGCTTCGTATATTTTTGTTATTTTATAACTCTGTCCTCCAGTGTTTTCTTGATATATATATATATATATATATATATATATATATATATATATATATATATATATATATATATATATATATATATATATATATATATATATATATTTTCCCTTGACGCGCGCGTGCGAACACATACACACACACACACACACACACACACACACACACACACACACACACACACACACACACACACACACACACACACACACACACATGAGTATCACTAAGTCTAAAAATGGAACCGATCAGGAGACGGGAAGATACGAGCTTTGGGCTCTTTCCCGTAAACACAATTAGGTAATCACAATTAGGTAATCACACCACACACACACACACACACACACACACACACACACACACACACACACACACACACACACACACACACAAATGGGGACTAACTAACATGCGAAGCAGTGCAATTATATATATATATATATATATATATATATATATATATATATATATATATATATATATATATATATTTATATATATATATATATATATATATATATATATATATATATATATATATATATATATATACATACATACATATACCTTGGCTGTTTCCCCCTTTAATTGGGGGGTAGCCGACATCAAAAAAGGAAACAGTTTGGGGAGAAGTTATTCTCCCCTCTACTCCCCCTCTTCTTTGACGTCTCACAGGAGGTTGGTACAAGGGGGGATTCCTATTCCCCCCCGCCCCGTCCACTTTTAGTCGCCTTTTACGACACGCAGGGAATACGGTGAGGCTATTCTTTGATATTGTGCCCGCCCCACAGGGCACAGGATATATATACATATATACACATATACATATATATACACATACATATACATATATACATATACACATATATATATAAAAGTTTATATTCACTGCACCATACGCAATTGTATATTATTTTGTTTGAGACTTAATATTTATATTCTCAACTGCATCTTTACAAGGTAAGACCCAACCTCTGGTTTTTTTGGCCCATTCAAGAATCCACTGGGGGAACAAATCAATCTCAACTTAGTGCCGGTTCCAAGCCCATATCACGGTAAGCGTCGGTGCCAGGAAGAGTATATATATATATATATATATATATATATATATATATATATATATATATATATATATATATATATATGAGTATACACACAGGGGGGTACACATGCACATACGAACGAATTGGGACTAACTGTGACACACGAAACGGTGCATTCTTTTATACACACACACACACACACACACACACACACACACACACACACACACACACACACACACACATATATAGGGTGGTACACAACCTTGTGCCAGGAGTATAAAAATAACATAATAGTTAAAAGCAATGACTTATTTTCAAGTATGACGGGATCCTTGTGCCTAGGAGTATAAAAATAACAGGTAATATTTAAAAGCAATTACTTATTTTCAAGTATGACGGGAGCATTTGAGAATTGATCATGCTCCTGGTAGTTAGTGTAGTAGCCTCTCGCATTGCTTGGAGAAATGGTAAGCGGGCCAGAACGTCTCCCCCCCCCCCATTCCTCCCCATCATTTGCTCCCAATACGATGTTGAGTTGGTTTCAAGTTCCGTTATTGGGATGGATCCGCCTTCGGTGTCGCCCGGGGTAATCATGACACATTTGGGCACTGATTTTTATTGACTCGCCATCATGCCATCTCCCTTCTCTCCTACTCTCTTCTGTAATCACTTCTCCCACCCAGAACCACCTAAGGGAATTTTTTCTTTTCAAAAACCGTACGATTATTCACTTGATTTTTCCTCCACCAATGCAAAATCTGCGACTTTGTTTTCTTTCAAATGTGTGTAGGTATGTATGTTTGCGTTTTTTTTTTCGTTTATTACAGTATTGTCTGATTTGGCAGGCAAAACGAAATTTGAATATGAAATAACTTATTCACTAACTTATTTTGTTATGCATTTATATATGAAACAACTGTATTTGTGTATGCTTTTATCGCTACGCAATAGTTTTTTTTTTATGACTGTGACACCAGGACGGGCCCAAAAATAATAAAATAAAACAGCCCTCATCGGGCCTGGGCACGAAAAATAAATAAAGAGAAACAGAGATGGAGAGTGTAATGACTTGTCAGATGTGAAGGGATAATAAAAGATGTGTAATGAATATGCATGAATATTCAGTGTAGCTGTAGGCATAGAAAAAGTTATAACTAGTTGTCATCTAAGCTATCCTCACTTCTTATTATGGTTTAGATATCACAAAATGCTTTAAGCTTGGCCTAAAAAGAACATTACGCCTTCTTCTTCTTCTTCTTCTTCTAATTCTTCTTCTTCTTCTTCTTCTTCTCCTCCTCCTCCTCCTCCCTCCTCCTCCTCCTCCTCCTCCTCCTCCTCCTCCTCCTCCTCCTCCTCCTCCTTCTTCTTCTTCTTCTTCTTCTTCTTCTTCTTCTTCTTCTTCTTCTTCTTCTTCTTCTTCTTCTTCTTCTTCTTCTTACCCCATTATTACGATAAAGGGGATGAGTCTCATATATTATACGAATCATTGAGATGAAAATGATGCGATTCGTATTTGATGATCGAATGATATTAACAGTTGAGTCCTCTGGCTTTTTGTTTAGATATGCAACGTAATGAAAGCACAAGCGGCTGTTTTTTTTTTTTTCGTATACCTTGAAATACATCGACACTGAATAGTCTTGGATATTCTTTACACATCTCTTATTATCCCTTCACATTTGACATGTCACAACACTCTCCATCTTTTTTTCTTTTTATGTTTTCTTCGTGCCCAGGCCCGATGAGGGCAGGTTTATGTGATTTTTTTTTTTTACCTGTCCTGGTGTCACACATAAAAAAAAAAGAAGACCAGGAGAATATTAGAGTTTTGACTGACGTATAGAGTGTCTATACGCAGAATGAAATGCAAAAAATAATTAATGATATGTTGAAAAGAATTATGAAATTTTCTCGTGTTGCTAGCATGACAAGGGCGTGGTGGAGGTGAGTTAAACACGCCAAAGTTTACCTGTTGTATGAGGCATATGTAGCAGCATAGAATTCGCCTTTAAGTTAAAGAAGAAGAAGAAAAATCCCTGGTGATATTTTTATATATTGAGTCAGGGGAAGCCAATTATGTAAAAAGGTTCATGTGTGCAAAACCTGAAGATCTTTGGAATTCTCAGGCACTTTGCTCAGGTTATCCATAGTATTCGTCATTGGATCCTATCCATGGGCATATTCGGCTCTCTCTCTCTCTCTCCTCTCTCTCTCTCTCTCTCTCTCTCTCTCTCTCTCTCTCTCTCTCTCTCTCTCTCTCTCTCTCTTCTCTCTCTCTCTCTCTCTCTCTCTCTCTCTCTCTCTCTCTCTCTCCTCTCTCTCTCACTCACACGCACGCACGCACGCACGCACGCACACACACACACACACACACACACACACACACACACACACACACACACACACACACACACACACACACACACACACACACACACACACACACACACATTTCAATGTAAGGATTACTTTAAAAGTTGTGTTTTAAGTTTTCCAATGTTAGAGACCTGTTCTATTCTATCGTAATCTTCCGTGCAGGATCGTAGGAAACATGATTTCCAACCTTTGTTTGAAAGAATCTACTGAAAAAAGGGGTCATTTTGTGCTTCTCAGTCTGCAATATAAGTAATATGGAGAAAGACAGATGACATATATTCCTCAATATGATTCTCTAGTCCTTGAGGTTAAATATGTTGAATTTCATAACACTCGCCAAGCGGCCTCATCTCACAGGTACTGTGTGGAGATTTGTAGCTCGCGGATTGGTAGGTGCAGTGACTGCTTCTTCCTATCAACCTCCAGACTCTGGAACTCTCTTCCTCCTTCTGTCTTTTCTAATTCTTATGACCTTTCATCCTTCAAAAAGCAGATCTATCGTCATCTCAGGGCCTAGTCCTCCATATCTCTGGGTCCTCTGTAATTTTGACTTATTTTTTCTCTCGTTTTCCGTTTTGTGACATTACCTCATTTGTGCCTTGTCCTTAACCTTTTTCTTTTTCTTCGTCCTAGTATTTTCTCGTGTCCGGGCCTTTATTGATGAGGACAGTTTCTGCTCGTCCCGTTGTCGCTCTTAAAAAAAAAAAAAAAAAAAGCTTTCTGGTTACCTCTAACCATTCTTAAGTCAAGATCAAGGTGGGAAATATAGTTTTGGATAATATTAATTGAAAATCTTATTTATTTTTACTTAAATGTTGTTGAACGTATTAAACTGCATGTATGTTTAGCATTATCGTGAGCTGTATGTGATTAGTGTACATAAAATAATGAGGAGATGGATGAGAAGACAAGACAAATAATGTTCAAGAAATTTCTCGTTCCGTTTCGGACAATTTTACGTATGCATTTACTGAATGAAATTCAAAGAACATTATGTACGGAATTAATAATAATGATGATAATAATAATAATAATGATAATAATAATAACACTAATAATTATAATAATAATATTAGCATATTTTAGACCGATTAAGTATCGGTAGGACTATGCATATCAGTATGTATTTTTGTGGGTGCGTTAATACTGTCGATTCATTGATCAAAATGTACGAGATCATGACCCCATGACTCTCAACACGTCATAAAAAAAAAATGTTTGTCAATAAGACGGATGGTGTGTACACGTTTATTTCTTGTAATTTTTTTTTTCGCATGCAATCCATGATATATGTGAGTGTGTTTATGATGATGATGGCAACATTGACTGATGGTGTCTCAATAAAGGGGAGAGTGGGGGGGGGCAGTGCATGCACCAAAAATAATGATGAAACTATTCTGTGAGAAAATTCCCTGGGGGAGGAGGAGGAGGAGGAGAATGAGAATGTCATAACACTATTGGATGTCTTTATACAACACACATATCCATTAATCTCTTAGTGGAGGCGCTGTGTGTGGTTGAACGCCATGTCATCTCATTTATATTTCTAAACCCAAATTATTTTGAGGGTTTTTGGTGTCAGGAAGAACCCTCCTTTGAGATGAAACGAAAATTGACCTTTAACAGAGATGAGTGGGAAAAAAAAGTAGTCACCGTGGCTCAAGCGGTAGTGTCCGCGACTCTGAGGCCCCAGGTCGAGGGTTCGCGCCCCGTCACGGTCTGAGGTTAGCAACGGCATGCACTCAGGGTAAGGATTACATCTACCATATCAAGTCCTTCGCAAGAGGGCAACCGTCCTAGCCCTTGGTTGAAAAGGGAGTCCGTGACGTAAAACCGAAACAACAGAGATGAGTGAAAAAAAAAAGGACTCAAAATCTGGTTGTGAAAATGCCGCAGATAAAGAGGATTAACTATGTGTACATATACATCAGAAACGCTTATAATCAGATCCTGCTTTCAGTGATTGCAGAAGATTTTATATTTCGGTTTTACGTCACGAACTCCCTTTTCTACTAAGGGCTAGGACGGTTGCCTTCTTGCGAAGGACTTGTTTTGGCAGATGTAATCGTTACCCTGAGTGTATGCCCTTACTAACCTCAGTCCATGACGGGGCGCGAAACCTCGACCTGCCGCCTCAGAGTCGTGGACGGTACCATTTTGCCACGGAGACTATATATGGAAAGGAAATTTTATTTTCATGGGAGTGAGAATGAATAAGAAGAGAGCCAGCCCCCCCTTTCTAAAACTATCACAGTCGTTAATTCCGCGTGAGAATGACACCTAAATTTCCTATAACATATTCAGTAGGAAAAAGAAAGTGCTAATGAAAGACTATTAAAGAAATCATATCAACGGAGAAAGACTTTAGCTCGCGTGATCCAATGGCGCTTTCACTTACAAGAACGAGTCAGAATCGCAATAATAATAATAATAATAATAATAACATTAAAAGCTTCTTCTTCTTCTTCTTCTTCTTCTTCTTCTTCTTCTTCTTCTTCTTCTTCTTCTTCTTCTTCTTCTTCTTCTTCTTCTTTTTTTCATATCGTATTGCGTCATCGAAAAGGCACACCCATTCACGGAATATTATGGAACGCCCCCCTCCCACTATACTTTTTGGGTTTTTAGGTGGGAAACTCAAGTTTTTTTTCCCATTTTCTTTAGTTCTAGACTCTGAGAATGAGGTCGATTGTTTTTTGCAATTGCAGTATTGGATTCGGTTTTACGTCACGAACTCCCTTTTCTACCAAGGGCTATGACGGTTGCCTTCTTGCAAAGGACTTTTTTTTGGCAGATGTAATTGTTACCCTGGGTGCATGCCCTTGCTAACCTCAGACCGTGACGGGCGCGAACCCTCGACCTGACGCCTCAAAGTCTCTTCCTCTTAAATTGTACATTGTCGTGTATCTAAAATGAAATGCACCATTTTCGATATGTTTTCTAACACTGGAATTCAAAATCTTATATCAACCCTGAAATAATAATAATAATAATAATAATAATAATAATAATAATAATAATAATAGTAATAATAATGATAATAAAAATATTATTATTATTATTATTATTATTATTATTATTATTATTATTATTATTATTATTATTATTATTATTATTCAAAAACGTGAGAACCGTAAGTTCTGGTATTCATTAATATCATATAGAGAGTCTCCATATATATATATATATATATATATATATATATATATATATATATATATATATATATATATATATATATATATATATATATATAGATAGATAGATAGATAGATAGATAGATAAATATATGCTGCAGCAGCAATCACATGGATAACACAACAACAACTTTAAGTTTTCTTGTTTTACTTCTTAATGTAAGCGTCCCCCCCACCCTCTTCTCTCATATGATATTACAAGAAACCGATACGTCTAGGTGTATGTTTGTACGTTATTAGAAAATTAGCTTGAGTAGAGGTTTTCTTCTTCTTCTTCTTCTTCTTCTTCTTCTTCTTCTTCTTCTTCTTCTTCTTCTTCTTCTTCTTCTTCTTCTTCTTCTTCTTCTTCTTCTTCTTCTTCTTCTTCTTCTTCTTCTTCTTCTTCTTCTTCTTCTTCTTCTTCTTCTTCTCCTCCTCCTCCTCCTCCTCCTCCTCCTCCTCCTCCTCCTCCTCCTCCTCCTCCTCCTCCTCCTCCTCCTCCTCCTCCTCCTCCTCCTCCTCCTTCTTCTTCTTCTTCTTCTTCTTCTTCTTCTTCTTCTTCTTCTTCTTCTTCTTCTTCTTCTTGCTGCTGCTGGTGGTCTGCCTGTCTGCCTGTCTGTCATGGTTCATGTGATATTTGATAAGGGAGTTCATATTATGCATATTCTTCTTCTATGCTTCTTATCTTGAGATGTAGCAGCAGGTGTTCTAGTGACTGGATGATCATGTGTGTGTTGTTGTCGTAGTTTCTTCTTCTTCTTCTTCTTCTTCTTCTTCTTCTTCTTCTTCTTCTTCTTCTTCTGTAATTGAGAATGTGGATCTCGGTTTTCTTGTCAAATATATTACGGCTGCTCAGAGTTTGTTCATATCATAATAATATTTAGTTGTATGTGCGTATTCTTATCAGTTTCAATATTCTCTCATATTTGCAAATCAAGAAAAATTGGGCTTGTAAAAAAATTCGTTGATAAGAAGATAATTTCAATAACTGGAGACTTCCCACACGCGCACACATACAAATACATGTATACACCACTCCTTACTTAGATCTTTTATTAGAAAAGCAACATGGTGTTTCAAAAGCAGAATCTATTCTTCCCAATCTTTGGGCTGAATGTTTGATCGCCTGTGTGAAATTATGGTAGGAAGTGGAAAGTGGGCCGTCGGTACATTTCTGAATTTGCAGCAGGTTCTTCGTAGTAGTCTCCTGGTTAATACAGTGGTAACGCGCTGGCCTCGCATTCGCGAGGGCGACAGATCGCGCCCCGACCAGGCAAGAGAGTTTAAGCTGTTTACTGGGGAGGTTATTGCTGTGGCTGGTCACCATAGTGGGGGGTTGGGGCCTGTGCCGGCTGGCGACCGCCCTACGGGTCCTCCATGACCCGTTCCACCCATCCGTGGGTGGAAATTTTTTTCTTTATTTTTTTCTTTATTTTTATGATTGTGACACCAGGACGGGCCAAAAAGAATAGTAAAATAAAACAGCCCTCATCGGGCCTGGACACGAAGAAGACAAAAAGTAAAGAGAAATAGAGATGGGGAGTGTAATCACTTTTCAGATGTGAAAGGATAATAAAAGATGTATAATGAATATCCGAGAATATTCAGTGTAGCTGTAGGCATAGGAAAAGAACCGTAACTGAAGGAAGACTTAACATCGAACTGTGAAAAAAAAAAAAATCTTCGTAGCATTGCGTACGAGCGACTAATTTCAAAACTCAATATGCAAAGCTAAGCTTGTCAAGATATTTACTTGGCGCTCTCAGTTTATTTTGGCTTATACAAAGAATAAAGTT
>JAXCGZ010021270.1:17500-40000 GCA_037179515.1 Halocaridina rubra | reverse complement strand
CGGTATATTTAGGAATTTGTAAGTCCTGTGTATGCATAGCTATTGGTTGAATGGGGACTCTATAGTACACCCATGTGACTCTTTTGCTGAGGCCTTGACTCGTTATGTTTAGTAATTTGTAAGTTTTGTATATGCATAGCCTTCGTTGGTTGAATAGGGACTCTGTTGTACACCCATGTGGCTCTTTTGCTAAGGCCTTGATTTGGTATGTTTTGGAATTTGTGAGTCCTGTGTATGAATTGCCTTCGTTGGTTGAATGGGGACTCTGTAGCACACCCATGTGGCCCTTTTGATGAGGCCTTGACTCGGTATATTTTGGAATTTGTAAGTACTGTGTATGCATAGCCTTCGTTGGTTGAATGGGGACTCTGTAGTACACACATGTGGCTCTTTTACTTAGGCCTTGACTCGGAATGTTTTGGAATTTGTAAGTCCTGTGTATGCATAGCCTTTGTCAAAAGTTAAAGTTAAAGTTTGCGGTTTTAGCCCTCTCATCAGAGGCATCGCCCCTGCTCTGGCGGGTGTCAGCCGGTGCAAGCCCCAACCCCCCACTATGGTGTCCAGCCTCAGCAGTAACCTTCCCAGTAAACAGCTTAAACTCTCGGTCCTGAACGGGAACCGATCTGTCGACCTCGCGAATGCGAGACCAGCGCGTTACCACTGTACTTGATTGAATGGGGACTCTGTAGTACACCCACGTGGCTCTTTTATTGAGGCCTTGACTCGGTATGTGTTGGAATTTGTAAGTCTTGTGTATGCGTAGCCTTCGTTGGTTGAATGGGGACTCTGTAGTACACCCACGTGACTCTTTTGCTGAGGCCTTGACTCGGTATGTGTAGGAGTTTGTAAAAAGCTGTTTACTGGGGAGGTTACTGCTGTGGCTAGACACCACGGTGGGAAGTTCGGGCCTTTGCCGGCTGGCTACCGCCCTATGGGTCCTCCATGATCCGTTCCACCCATCCGTGGGTGGAGAATCTAAAACAACATGTGTATGCATAGCCTTCGTTGGTTGAATGGGGACTCTGTAGTAGACCCATGTGGCTCTCTTGCTGAGGCCTTGACTTGGTATGTGTTGATTTTTAGCGATTTCTTCTACCATTATGACGTGGAATGTAAAAAAAATTACTTTGCCTTTTATGTACAAGTCACCGTGGCTCAAGCGGTAGCGTCCGCGACATTGAGGCGTCAGGTCGAGGGTTCACGCCCCGTCACGGTTTGAGGTTAGCAAGGGCATGCACTCAGGGTAAGGATTGCATCTGCCAAAACAAGTCCTTCGCAAGAAGGCAACCGTCCTAGCCCTTGGTAGAAAAGGGAGTCCGTGACGTAAAACCGGAACGGAACAAACTCAGCGTTTTATATACTCGGCTAGAAATGGTGTCAAACTTACTGTATTCGTGAGTACGTACTCATACATTACCATTGATATTGTTTTTGCTTCCCCCCCCCCAAGGACTTCCTATGCATTTGTATTCGCTGTTCTGTTGTTGCTTATTTTGTTGGCATTCTTGTACCTACTTCCTGTTTGTCTTCCAATTCTCAGTATTCATAGATAAAAAGACTTCAGATAACCATCTGAAACACTCTCATGTTAATTGAAAAGAAAAAAAAATAACAGAACATAAAATAGGTTCCTTTTGATCACGGACATTATATATATATATATATATATATATATATATATATATATATATATATATATATATATATATATATATATATATATATATATATATATATATATATATATATATATATATATATATATATTTAAAGTTCACTGTTCACGAGCATTTCTACTGGCCTGGTATGCGCGATTTCTGGAAATCTGAACAAGAGAGAGAGAGAGAGAGAGAGAATCATATGCTGACCAATTAAACATTTCTACGAAATGGATTGAATTGTGTATTGTGATTCTGTTTTTCATAAAATAATTAACATTGAAATTAAATATGAGATATGGTATTATTAAAGGGAATTGATGCTGGCTACTTGTTTATCTCTCTCTCTCTCCTCTCTCTCTCTCTCTCTCTCTCTCTCTCTCTCTCTCTCTCTCTCTCTCTCTCTCTCTCTCTCTCTCTCTCTCTCTCTTTCGAATCGCATAAATATGAATATTTTGGCTACGAAGGAAAAGGTAAGCAGCGGAGTTCCTTATGCGCTTTTGAGGACAAACTGTGTATTATGTGGTCATCTTCGAAAACTTCTGCTGTTGTTCCCATATATATATATATATATATATATATATATATATATATATATATATATATATATATATATATATATATATATATATATATATATATATATATATATATATATATATATATATATGTTTGTTTGTGTTTGTGTGTGTGTAGAACTCATATGCAACAGAAAACAAAATCTTTTTTTTTTTCACTTTGATAGTGCAACGATAAAGTTTACATTTTCAAGTCGAACTCTTTATAAGCTATTATCTTATTTGAGTATCATGTATCCCTCCCTTCATTTTTATGGACATGAATAAGAACCAATAGAGAACTTCGAAATTTGAGATTGTGTCCACAGTAAGGTTTATTTTATTTTATTTTTTTTTAACTGAGATCAACTGAAGAATTTTCCCCGCAGAGTGCCCGGCGTAACAATTTCAGAGAGAAACTGGAGATGTGGAGTATTGTGACGTGTAAGATGGGAAGGGATGTGTTAGGTTAGGTTGGGTTGGGTTAGGTTTGGTTAGGTTACGGTAGGTCTGTCTGTTTATCTACCTTGGAATATCTGGATGGATGGATGAATTTCAATTACGAAATAACCAAACCTAAACAGACAGACAGAGAGCACTGAAGAATCTTCCCCCTAACGCAGATCAACTGAAGAATCTCCCCCCATGGGTGGGTATGGGGGGAGATTCTTCAGTTGACCCGTTGTTTATCTCTTGATTATCTTACCCTCTTGCTTGAATTTTAATACGCGCATGACTTTCTTCTGTGGTTCAAGCTTTGTTGTTTTGGATTCTCCACCCACGGATGGGTGGAACGGGTCATGGAGGACCCATAGGGCGGTCGCCAGCCGGCACAGGCCCCAACCCCCCACTGGGGAAGTTAAGCCACGCTGGGTCTGGTCAGTACTTGGATGGGTGGTTCAAACCTAAAAGAAACTTCGCTGTAAGGCGTGTGTGTGTGTGTGAGAGAGAGAGAGAGAGAGAGAGAGAGAGAGAGAGAGAGAGAGAGAGAGAGAGAGAGAGAGAGAGTTAAATTTTGCTTCCTTTATGGGTGTAAAATTGACGCATTCCCCCCAACCCTTCCTGCTACTTTTTTTTTTTTTATGCTTGTCGGTACATTGTCTCGATAAATACGCCTGAAGTGAAGTGGTGAAGAGATCGGTACAGTTTATCAGTGTTAGGGTCATAATAGACCCTGGAGAACACCCTATTTTGCTCATTAATAAATAGGATTGGAAATCTATGTCACTGAGAATTATAGGAGTCCAAAATGAAATTAGTTTGATACGTTAAATAGAGAGATGTGTGTGAGTAGACAAAGCGTTTCCCCAGATGACCAGACTTTAGAGCAAAGGAAGAATTTTTTCATAAGGAAGATTTATTTTTTTTATATTAGCAAGATTGTAATGGAGTTGGTGCATATGGGCATCCTTTCCTGGATAGTTGTGTGTGCGTGCTTGTTTTATATTAGCAAGATTGTAAGGAAGTTGGTGCATATCGGCATCCTTGCCTGGATAGTTTGTGTGTGTGTGTAAATTTTCAATGCTTGTAAATTACTCGCTGAGAACGACGGGGATAGACAAGGCCTTCCGTCGTTAGCACAATGCCATGTTAACTTGTGATATACGTGTTCTTAGCAGGTATGAGCACCATAGACGAAGGACAGATATATATATATATATATATATATATATATATATATATATATATATATATATATATATATATATATATATATATATATATTATATATATATATATATATACGTATACTTTTTGGTCATGTTTCCCTGGAAAGAGTGGGGTGGTGCCACGACAGACCAGACAGATATGAACACCTCTTAGCATAGAAAAGCAGCGTCCCAAAAGATAACTTAATAGCATTTAGTGAATGACTGGTATCCATTTTTCCTCTGATAAAAAGTCACATAGATGTAATTAGACTATAGCTAGATTATATATGAAGAAATGTTCATGTACAGTTTTGTACCACCATGAGAATGATAAATATATGTAAGTCGCATCTATGTAATTAATCTATAGCTAGATCATATATGAAGAAATGTTAATATACAGTTTTGTACCATGAGAATGATATATATATGTAAAATCTCATATATTCATACCATGAGAAGGGAGAGAGCTACACCTAGGAAGCCACCAAAACACTTTCTCAATGACTGACCACCGTTATAGTTCTCTTTATGTCTACATCAACAACGAATATTCTTAGATATTCGTTGCACATGTCTTCACATCTGACAAGTCACAATACACTCCCGATCTCTGGTTCTCTCTATGTTTTCTTCGTACCCAGGCCTGATTAGGGTAGATTTTTTATTTTTTTTTGAGTCCGTCCTGGTGTCACAATCATAAAAAAAAAAAAAAAATAGGGAGCCATCAAAACCTTTTCTCAATGACTGACCACCATTGAGGTTCTTATTTGAAGGTTGTTGCCTTGTCGAATTAAAAATCTTTTAATATTATTACCTCGTATGCCTTTGTTTTCATTTATGATTCTTGATTGGGCTTCATGCTGCTGATGTTCTCGAGCATAGTGGATGAGATTGATGTTACCAAATAATCTTTGTTCTGTATTTATCTTACTCCCAGTAGGGGACCGCCGTAGCGTAATCGGTAGAGTGCGCAACTCGGGAGGTGACAGACCCAAGTTCAGACCCACGGCTGGGCGATAAGAAGGGCACTCAGCCTTCATTCCCCGGTTTCAATCTGTCTGTGCACCCCCAAATAAGGGCTAATAGCGAAAAAAAAGAGGAAATATTTCTCCCTATTGTTAGCCTTGCGTGCTGGCATTTCTCCATACATACTAATGGGAATATAGATATCTTTTTTTCGTTGCACGCTTAACCATTGTATTCCTCATTGAGGCATTTGTGACATTTACAGATACGTTAGCCTGTATGTGTGTGTGTGTGTGTGTGTGTGGTGGGTGGGTGGGTGGGTGTGTGTCACTCATCAAGACTACCTTTTTCCCATCGAAAACTACGGATGGAGTTTATTGAGTATGGGTTGCATTATGCATGTATTGTTTTGTTTTTAATTATTATTATTACCTTGTTTATTATTGCATTTCGTACTCGCACTGCTTCTATCTCGTACTTTTTTTTTTAATGACATAGGGGGGGGGGTTACTTTCACTATTCGAAGTAGTGAATGACTGAAATGCCTTCTCTAGATTAGCTCATTAATAATATCTTTTTAAGTATGATTACTTGGCTTTTACTGGCCAGGCCCTTTGGATTCATTTCACTGTCTATCTTTTCATCTCCTTCTGGAGTCTTCTGCATCAACTATTTCTTCGCTGTTTATTGCACTGGCAGTCAGAGTGAAGTGCGGTGTCATCTTGCTGTTTTGTTTTAGATTTTCCCCCCACGGATGGGTGGAACGGGTCATGGAGGACCCATAGGGCGGTCGCCAGCTGGCACAGGCCCCAACCCTCCACTGTGGTACCCAGCAACAGCAATAACCTCCCCAGTAAACAGCTTAAACTCTCTTACCTGGACGAGGCGCGATCCCTCGACCTCGCGAACGCGAGGCCAGTGCGTTACCACTGTACTAGTAATAATATCCTTGCTTCTTACTAAGTTAAAGGGCATTGTTGCAGTCAAATTGGTGATTGTAATCAGCATAATGCTTGGGTGGGTGGGTGGGTTTGAGTGGGTTGGAGGCCTGGTCTAGTAGATTATATAATATTATTGGACATCCATTCATATTACAAATTACACAAAAAATGTATAGAACTGCCTCGGTTGACTGATTAATACCACAGTTTTAATGTCCTTGCCGACTAGGGCAGTATTTGTGGGGCATAAATCTTCTATTGGGGCACCTGCCTCCATACCCCCCCCCAGTAGCTTCGCCATTGGTCCTGTCATTTTATTGCATTTTTTTTTTTTGGTAGTATCATGATATTTACACCCACATACACTCTTACACACAGTTTGATGTTTTTATTAAAAAAGGAAAACACCTATATTGTTGTTTTTAGATTTTCCACCCACGGATGGGTGAAACGGGTCATGGAGGACCTATAGGGCGGTCGCCAGCCGGCACGGGTCCCAACCCTCCACTGTGGCGACCAGCCACAGCAGTAACCTCCCCAGTAAACAGCTTAAACTCTCTTGTTAAACTCCTTTCGTAATGTCAGATTTGTCCATTACAGCCAGGTTATTTATGATAATCTTATGAAGGCAAATAGTGCAAAGTATTTTGAAAAGGATGTGATATATTGGAACTAGAAATTAATTTACACACTCCTTTAAAAGTGATATATCAGCATTTGTTGAATGATTGAAAATATGTCATTAAAGGAAGTTGTGTGACATTTGAGAGTGTAGGGGTTCATCAGTTAATGCAGAATATCTTGTTAATATGAAACAATATTGTGAACATTAGCATGTTCGTTAGTATTATCATTTGGTTTCTGAGGAATTCAAGAATCTGACTTCAAGAAAGATTTACAGTTTGGACTATAAACTGTATTATTTCTTGGTAATTTCTTCTCCGTTACCTCAACCATGACTACTAGCCTCCCTTATACTAGGACGAAATTCTTACAGCGACTGCAATTTTGGGGTAAGTGTTAATTAATAAATATTTCCTGATAATTGTTGGCGGTTTAAAACCCCTTGTTATTCACCTTTAAGCTCATTCGCGACATGATATTTTTTTTTGCTTCACAGTTCTACTTTGAGCTCTTGTTGTCTCATTCTGTACATATGTAAGTTAGTGTGAGTACAACACACTGCATAACGTTGTCTTCTTTCATATATTCATAATATATCTTTCTCAACAGCTGTTTTTAATATTATGAACAATTTACAGTAAGTACCGAGTGTTCTTGACGTATTTTTTCTGATAATAAATATTGTTGTATAATCGTTTCACACAGTCTTAGAAATTTGTCAAGATCACATATGCATGCAATTACGGTGAGCATTGGATAATAGTCAGAAGTGGCCACCGTGGCTCAAGCGGTAGTGTCCGCGACTCTGAGGCATCAGGTCGAGGGTTCGCGCCCCGTCACGATCTAAGGTTAGCAAGGGCATGCACTCAGGGTAACGATTACATCTGCCAAAACAAGTCCTTCACAAGAAGGCAACCGTCCTAGCCCTTGGTAGCATAGGGAGTCCGTGGCGTAAAACCTAAACATTGGATAGTAGTCAGGAGAAAGCGTGAGAGTGAGCTGTATTTTACAAAATATTTAAAATAATTCATTTGTTCTTGAAGTGATAGAAGAGGGGGAGTGTGTACGTGCGTGTTTTCATTTCAGCATTTCTTGGAAACAAATATTTTGGTTTAGAGTCTCCTCCCACGGATGGGTGGAACGGGTCATGGAGGACCCATAGGGCGGTCACCAGCCGGCACAGGTCCCAAACCCCCCACTGTGGTGACCAGCCACAGCATTAACCTCTCCAGCAAACAGCTTAAGCTCTCTTGCCTGGATGAGGCGCGATCCCTGGACCTCGTGAATGCAAGGAAAGCGCGTTACCACTGTACTAGCCAGGAGACTGGAAAAAAATATGAAGCGAGAAGTAACATGTAGTGAAGGATGGCTAGTCGTGCTCGTAGGGGCTGTAGACATGATACTCTAAGGAGTCTTGCTAAGAATGAACGGATATTTTGTGAATGCACTGGTACTTTCGTTTGTAGTCATGTGGCTCAAGCGGTAGCGTCCGCGAATCTGAGGTGTCAGGTCGAGGGTTTGCGCCCCGTCACGGTCTGAGGTTAGCAAGGGCATGCACTCAGTAATGATTACATCTGCCAAAAACAAGTCCTTCGCAAAAAGGCAACCGTCCTAGCCCTTGGTTGAAAAGGGAGTCCGTGACGTAATACCGGAACTTGTACTTTCGTTTAGAGATTGAATAACAAAGCAAATGGATATAAAACTCAAGGTAAAACTTGCAGCTTGGGAGATGTAAGGAGCAAGGAGAGTGTGAAAGGCTTATTAAGTCTCTGAAGTTAATGAATATATTTAAGATGTTTTGTTTTAGATTCTCCACCCACGGATGGGTGGAACGGGTCATGGAGGACCCATAGTGCGGTCGCCATCCGGCACAGGCGGAAAAACACTTCTCATACTGAGAACCTGTATAAGAAGAGGGCAGACAGCACCGATGATGTAATGAAGAGAAATATACAAGAATGACTGTTAGTTTATCTGTTGAGAAAACAAGAAAGACGTAACGTCTGTGGTTTGGACATGACTTGAGATGAGGTAAGAGAATATGGAAGATAAATCGATGAGAAATCATGAGGGTGATCGTGTTAATTTGTGAAGACAGAGCGGGAGATCATATGGAAAGGAAAGAGAAGTCTTGGGGACTGAGGAGATCAACAGATGTACAGAGCGGGAGATCATATGGAAAGGAAAGAGAAGTCTTGTGGAATGAGGAGATCTACAGATGTACAGAGCGGGAGATCATATGGAAAGGGAAGAGAAGTCTTGTGGACTGAGGAGATCTACAGATGTACAGAGCGGGAGATCATATGGAAAGGAAAGATAAGTCTTGGGGACCAAGGAGATCTATAGATGTACAGAGCGGGAGATCATATGGAAAGAAAAGAGAAGTCTTGGGGACTGAGGAGATCTACAGATGTACAGAACGGGAGATCATATGGAAAGGAAAGAGAAGTCTTGGGGAATGAGATCTACAGATGTACAGAGTGGGAGATCATATTGAAAGGAAAGAGAAGTTTGGGGACTGAGGAGATCTACATATGTACAGAGCAGGAGATCATATGGAAAGGGAAGAGAATTCTTGGAGACTGAGGAGATCTATAGATGTACAGAGCGGGAGATCATATTGAAAGGCAAGAGAAGTCGTGGGGACAGAGGAGATCTACAGATGTACAGAGCGGGGGATCATATGGAAAGGAAAGAGAAGTCTTGGGGACTGAGGAGATCTACAGATGTACCGTCTGCTGAGCTGTGAAGAGAACCTAAAAGAGTCGGTAAAACATCTTTCGTTGCACGCATTGAAAATGAAGTTGATGATTATAGGAAAGAGAGAGAGAGAGAGAGAGAGAGAGAGAGAGAGAGAGAGAGAGAGAGAGAGAGAGAGAGAGAGAGATATGAGTTGGGAAGAGTGGAGTATGTCAGTGGATTGATGAAAGGGAAATGGATCGGGATGTGTGAGACTCACCTACAGTGACAGATCAGTTCTTCTGCATGGAGAGACCAGTAGCAGACCTGAGAGATCTAAAACTGTTAACAAATATAAGATATATAAGAGCAGAAGTATTCAAAGGATTTACAAAAAAAAAAAAATATATATATTTTCAGACCTGGGTGAATTGAACGAAAATTAATGCAAGTATATGTAGGATCTTGTGAAAAGGGGGTGATTAGGGTTGTTGAAACTAACTTGTAGGGTTTGAGTAGTTGCATGTAGTAAAGTGGGGAAAGAATTAGAGCACAAGTTTAGGATGAGAATGTTTCCGTTATGTGAAGATTGATGAAAATTAGAGTTAAAAATCAAGAGTTACTTGATGTTTTATGAAGGCAAAGCTTAGAATAAGGCAGATGGATGAGTTCGCAACAGTGTCTGTGGAAAACTATGTTAACAAGGAAGAGGCATCTATGCTTTGATAGAAGTCTGCATTGGTCTAGTGCCAGTTTACGAGGGAAAAAGATAATAACTATTCTTAATATAAGGAGTGAGTCTCGTAAGTGTACTAAGTGAACTATATATATATATATATATATATATATATATATATATATATATATATATATATATATATATATATATATATATAGAGAGAGAGAGAGAGAGAGAGAGAGAGAGTAATAATAATAATAATAATAATAATAATCCTTTATTCCAATGTACATTGGGTATTAAATAAGATACATATATATTCCAGATAGACATCTGTGGTGTACGATATAGACATACTAAAACAAACAAATCATAAGGATGAGTGTACCATTAAAATTTACAAGTAAAATCTTCCTTTAAGAGCAACTTCTTAAGATTATATTTAAAAGTATACACTGAACCAGCATTTTTTAGTTCTCTGGGAAGCTGATTATATAAATGAGGTCCACGAATGTTTATATCTCTTGAACCAATATCAGTTTCAGACCTTCGTACTAATAAATCTTCCCCTTGACGGGTAGTTAACCCGGTAACTGAGCTTACTGTAGAAAAATTATACAAGCAATCAGGAATATTGTTTCTTAGTATATTAAAAACAAAGGTACATATATCAAAAACATATTTATCTCTAATCTTTATCCATTCTAGATCTTTTATAACAGGAGAGATGTGCTCGTATTTTCTTACATTGCCAACAGCCACTCGTGGTTGCTTACCTTTAAGGGTGTTCATGATATCTTTTGAAGAAGGAAAACTTCATCCCATGGATATCTAACATTTAATATAAAAGAGATATGATAGATATGACATGAGATATACAGCCTCTTTTGCAGTAATTGCAGTAGAGAGAGAGAGAGAGAGAAGAGAGAGAGAGAGAGAGAGAGAGAGAGAGAGAGAGAGAGAGAGAGAGAGAGAGAGAGAGAGAGAGAGAGAGAGAGAGAGCAGTTGCTTAGCTTTAAGGGTGTTCATGATATGCTTTTGAAGAAGGAAAACCTCGCCCCTTGGATATCTAACATTTATTATAAAAGAGATATGATAGATATGACATGAGATATATACAGCCTCTTTTGCAGCCCTTTGGGTTAGGAGGACCTCGCCCCCTGGATATCTAACATATATTATAAAAGAGATATGATAGATATGACATGAGAGATATACAGCCTCTTTTGCAGTCCTTTGGGTAAGGAGACAACTTAAAGGTAATCTGAAGATTTTATGTAGATTATTGTGCACGTAGAGGAGCAGGCTGGAATTCCAGGATGTGCTGCAATATCACCTTGGATATGTATTATGTTCCAGGCATATGAGACCTTTGTAGGAAAGAGCTGGGACGTGAAGCCACATCGTCAGAGGCGATAGTAGGATCTGGGTAAACTTTTTTTTTTTTTATGATTGTGACATCAGGAAGGGCAAAAATAAAAATAGAAATAAAGCAGCCCTCATCGGGCCTGGGCACGAAAAATACATGCTGTTGTAGATGACATTGCCCCGGTGGAAAACATTTAATTCTATAGAGGATTGTAGATAAATTTGTGAGTGTGTCACTGGAGGAATTTGTATTTTAATCTGGATAAAAACAGGTTGAAAAGATATAACATGAAACATAATGGTTTAGCTGTTGAGGTAGCTGCTATTTTAAAACATTTGTAGATAGAGCTGAAAGCACATGGACGACAGAGCTAGAGTTTTTAGAGTAGTAGAAAAGTCATTCAGCTTTGTATCCATTTAATGTGTAGAAGGATAGGTAGATTTAAGACAAGGTATTGCTACTTGAAGGGATAGTTGCTCAAGTAGAATTGTCAGTCGTGAGCCTTTAATGCAGTTGAAAGGCAGAAAATGAGATTTTGGAGAGAAGTGCATGTAAAGGAATTACAGAAGCAGTTGGTATGTTAGAAGGTTAGACGACTCTTAAAGAGATATGCTTAGTAAAATAAATGTAATAGCGCAGGTGACACTTATACTATTCAGGGATTTTGTGAATGGGATAAAGGGGCAAGGTTATCATGCCCTAACGTAGCAACAAACTATAGAGACAGAGAGAAATCATGAAAAGTGATTTAAGAGGGGCCATGACAGCTTTACATGAAGCTTTACAGAAGACATTCAAGTAATAGAGTACAGTATAAGCTCTAGAAGAGCCAGTTTCGCATGAAGTAACGTAACACCAACGCAGGGGCAACAAGGTCCTTCAAAGAAATAAACCGGAAGAACCTGGGAATAAAATGCAGTTGTTCTCTATACTGCTTCATGGTGGCACTCACGCAGTGAGTGATGTTAATGATTTTTTTATGAGTGTGACACCGGGACAGGCAGAAACTGCCCTCATGAATAAAGGCCCGGGCACGAGAAATTACTAAGACGAAGGAAAAGAAAAAGGTTAAGGACAAGGCAGAGATGAGGTAATGTCACACAAAGGAAAGCGACAGACAGAAAAAACAGTCAAAGTACAGAGGACCCAGAGATATGGAGGACTAGGCCCTGAGATGACGATAGATCTGCTTTTAGAAGGATGAAAGGTCATAAGAATTAGGAAAGACAGAAGGAGGAAGAGAGTTCCAGAGTTTGGAGGTAGATGGGAAGAAGCAGTCGCTGCACCTGCTATGTAGAGATTGGATTTAAACAATCTTTTTACATTATTATTATGTCTAGAAAAAGCTGATCTGTGACTCTCCTCACTTTAAAAACCGACATGAAATAGGTATTATACGAAAAACCGATCAAGTTGAAGTTAAAGAGTGAAATACAACAGTGTTTATAAACTTTGTTAACTCCGACTTTCAATTATTGTACGAAGCGGAACTGGGTTACATCTGTAATTCTAAAGGATGCCACATTAAAATTACACAAGTATACTGAAGACCCTAATTCATAAATACTGCATATGCATGCATGCGTATATATATATATATATATATATATATATATATATATATATATATATATATATATATATATATATATATATATATATATATATAGAGAGAGAGAGAGAGAGAGAGAGAGAGAGAGAGAATCTATGCATGTGTTTATCTATCTTTATACTTAAGCCATTTTCCCCTTATAAGGGGAGTGGCTAAGTCAAGGCAAAATACTCTGACTTTATGTAAAGAAAAAATACAAAGGAGGGGATTCCCAGACCCATCGCTCCGCCCCATTTAGTCGCCTCTTTCGACACGCAGGGGAAAACGGAAGAAGTATTCTAGCCCCTTCCTCAGGGGAAATGTGTGTGTGTGTGTGCATACAATATTATATATATATATATATATATATATATATATATATATATATATATATATATATATATATATATATATATATATATATATATATATATATATATATATATATATATATATATATATATATATATATATATATATATATATATATATATATATATATATATATATATATATATATATATGCATGCTTATACACACACACACACTAGATCGGACAAATGTTTGCCACCATAATAACAGAGAGAACTGCCAAAAATTCTAAATTTTTCGTCTACCCTTTGTCTGAGGACTTTTACACTGTTATTGGTCTGCATACCTGTATGAACTTATTATTATTATTATTATTATTATTATTTTATTTATTTGCTTCATATATATATATATATATATATATATATATATATATATATATATATATATATATATATATATATATATATATATATATATATATAATAGTGACACTTGGACGAGCAAAGAAAATTACCCTTATTTGACCCGGGCATCAAGAAATAATTTAGTTATAATAATGATGAGAAAGACAGCAAAGAGAAACAGAGACTATTGATATGTCAGATGTGAAGGAATAATAAGAGATGTGTAACGACTACACCAGCATATGCATTGTAGAGCTGTAGGCATAAAAGGAAAAGACTTAAAAGCGAACTATCCCCATGGCCAGTGCTATTTTAATTATTTACATGTAATTGTGGGTTTTTACATATACTAGAAAATATATTTTTAGTGTAATTTTCTGTGTGCGCGTGCGTGCGTGCGTGCGTCTCTCTCTCTCTCTCTCTCTCTCTCTCTCTCTCTCTCTCTCTCTCTCTCTCTCTCTCTCTCTCTCTCTCTCTCTCTCTCTCTCTCTCTCTCTCTCTCCCATTTTTTTCGAGAATTGCTTTTTCTCTCCTTATATAGTTATGGGAGCTCTTACCCGTTTTATTCCTCCATAAAGAGTAGATTGGAGACGATTTTCCCTCTCATATTATTTCCTTCTTTTTCATCCACAAATTTTACATCTCGGTTGAAAATGATCTCATGCAATCGTATTGTGAAGGAAGAGATATCCCTTGGGGGATATTATGAGGGAAAGGGCCATATTTTCCGTTACCCCCTTTATGTCAGAGGTAATTACAGTTTAGATATATGTAAGGGATGTTCTGCACTTATGAAATCCCTTTTTTTTTTTATCGTATTGGTGATTGATTAGCAGTGGTATGAGTGTGGAGGCTTTCCCCATGAACCGTTTCATCTCATGTTTTGGTATCAAATGGTATTTCTTATCAGTGGTTCTAAATCGACTACTTTACTGTCTGAACTGAACTGAATGGATGGGACAGGATAGGAGGGGAAAAAGGGGAAGGGATTAAGGATATAAGGGAATTGGAGGGAAAAACATGAAAATTAAATAAAGTAAGAGATAAAAAGAGAGAGACAGACCCTCGTACTGTCTGCCTTCACGTATAATTCTTTGTAGAATAGATTTCATGTGGTATTCTTGTATTGCTGTCTGTAAATACTATGAAATGTATTCCTCTATGGGGACCCGTTATTGAAGTTTCTTTTTTAAATGTATTTTTATTAAATATTTTACTTATTTATATTTTTCAGCTATTATTGAGTCCATTGTGCTAGACTTGTAATGCACATCAGAAGCTTGTGCAGTGTTGATGACTCTGTAGAGTGTTAATATGCTATTATGGTAGAAGACATGGTGCTAATACTTCTTATTATCTGGTTAATATGCTATTATGGTAGAAGACATGGTGCTAATGCTTCTTATTATCTGGATCTTGATTGCCATGATTAGTTAATAATTCTGTTGAATCATTAACTAAAAGAGAGTCTCTGGTGTGGGCATTGCCTTCTCTCTCATTGAAACTCACAAATAGGTGTTAAATTTTTTTTTTCTTCTTCTTCTTCTTCTTCTTCTTCTTCTTCTTCTTCTTCTTCTTCTTCTTATTCTTATTCTTATTCTTATTCTTATTCTTCTTATTCTTCTTCTTCTTCTTCTTATTATTATTATTGTTATTGGATGGTATGTTTAAATAGTAATGTTTAATTGTAAAATAACCCTCCATCAGTAATTATGTCTACCTTTCTTTTTCATTAGTCTAAAATCATTAAGATATTGATCATTATTGTTGTATTTTTTCTTTTCCAGAAGACACTCCAAGACGCCGTCGGCGTAGAGCTCCTGTATCTCCTGCGAGTAGCAGTCTCACTACAGTTGGAACCTCAGAGCCTCTAAAGACACCAGAGGTTGTACGCCATGTTGTATCTCGACTCACTCCTCCAACTAGTCCTCCAATACAGCCTACACCTACTCCAACACGACCTCAGCAATCAGAACAATCTGTTCATCTCTCCAATACTTTCCAACCTATACACCCCGCATCATCACAAGTGACACATTCGGCACCATCCACACTTGACTCTCGTTCTCGATCCTCAGATGAGACATGTCGTTTAAGTGTAGGATATGGTGAACGTCAAGAGCGTTCAGAAACGGATGAAATACTGCGCAAAGTGCCGCCCAAGCTTGCGCCTTTAAGGAAACCTGATATACCTGATGTTTTAAGACCCAAAGAGAGTGCTACTGTAGCATCTCCTGGTGTTGTTAACACTCCCCCTAATTCACGACCATCTTCTGTGGTACTTGAAAAACCACCCTTAGCTCCCGAAGGATTACGTCCAGCTACTTTTCGCTCATCTCTAAGAAAACCAGAGACTGGCACGTGTTTTATGGCTGCACGTAGAGAAAAACGTGATGATATTAAACCTGAATTTTATAGAGAAATCCAACCAAAACCTAAAAAGGGAGATCGGTTATCAAAGTCAGATATGAATTTGAAGATGGATTCCAATTTTGCTGGCAAAGTCAGTGACACATCCTCTGTTGGTGAGGAAAAGTTTGAGGCTTGTGGGGCAACGTCTTCTCCTACGCTTCCTACTAGTAATTCATCTGCTATTTTTAGTGAAGAAATGATGAGCAGTCGATTAGAAGCTCTTACTGCTAGAGCAAGAGATACTTTAAAAAGAGCAGATCGCTTGATAGAAGATGTTCCTCCACCATTGCCAGAAAATGGTCCCCCAGAGGATAGTGCAGATAACGTTGTACATGAATGTCAGCAGTATTTAACTGTTAATGCTAATATAAAAGAATCCAACCCTAGAATACATCATCGAGAATTGAATTTAGGCACGGAATCATCCTCTGACAACTTACAAACTCTCCCTGCTATAAAAGGTATTATTTCTGATACTGGTCAGAAAAACGGGGTCGGGGGCTCTGAAGGGCATGGTAAAGAAAGTAAGCGGATGGCTATGGAAAAAGAAATGAGCAAGGAAATGAAGCGAGATCCTTTCCAATCTTCAGTTCTAGAGAGAAATAATATTGCCTTCGCTGTACCTTCAGGGCCCCCGAAACAAAGTTCTGTGACAAGTGATCATATAAGTTCTCCAAAGGAGGAAGTTTTACATGGTGCACAACAAACCAGATACTGGGATAATGAGATGGGAGCTCATGATACTTCTGTAGTAAGGAGTTCAGATTCCACTTTAGTAAAGAGCCCTGATCATAATGAGAGTAAGTGGGGATCCCAAAGATGCTCTCTTGATGGGGATAACTCTCGCACAAATTCTCCCGACCCCTTGTCAATACTGAAGCGTAAATCATCACGTGAAGATCTACCCAACACCGATCGTCCCCCTACACCAGAACCACACAGTATTTTGAAACGCAAAACAAGTTCACGTAATTCAAGTATTGATATACATGAAGGAGATCCTAAACCAATATTAAAGAAGAAAAGTAGTGCTGAAGAACTAGATCATTTTGAACCAAGACCTATTCTTAAGAAAAAATCGTCTACTGATGATGAACTTGATGATAGACCAAGATCAATATTAAAGGGTGGAAGAAGTCGAGAGGATATAGATATAACTGAAGGAGTTGTATCACCATATCCCATTCTCAAAAGATCACCTCGTTATGATAGTGAAGGAGAAGGGGAACTGCGGCCAATTTTGAAAAGACGTGAAACAACCGATGGCGTTCGTCTAAGACTTCACGTTTCTGACGGAGAAGATGTGGAAGGTGAAACTCCAAGTGTGCGTTTAAGAAGCGATTCAGCACCTGAGGCAGCTATTCGCATGAGAGGTCGTTCTCCTCCTGCACCTTCTGCAACACCAACACATGGGATTTTGAAGAAACGGGGATCACATTCACCTGGGCGTTTTGACCAAATGGACAATGAACTTGGTGCCATACTTAGATCTAGACGTTCTAATGGATCTGATGCTGATGAAGGCAATGAGATAGAAACACAAGCAAGACCAGTTAGTCCTTCTCTTGTAGCTTTAACACGCCGAGAAAATCCAAATAGGTCTGGTGAGCGACCACTTAGTGTAGCAGAAAGAGTAGCTGGCATGGAGGCAGCTCGTCAAGAGCCAACTCCAGTACGTCAGAGGTCACCCACTCCCACGCGAAGCCCTGGTGCAAGACCTAAGATTACACCACCGTCCTCCCTTGAACGTCCTTCCTCTTTAATTGAAAGAGATAGGTAACTTCTCCAATTTGTTTTTTTAAGCTAATGTGTTCCTATAAGCAAAATTTTTGTCTTTATTTTCAATATTGTATAAAATGCTGAGATATACTGCATCCAAAAATGAGGAAATTTGATAAAGAAATAAATATACTGTACATTTGTATATATTGAAAACATTAAGAGCAGGAAAGGCAAGACAAAAAAGACAATGCATACTCCCTTGGAAAGTGGCTTAAGTAATTAAATATTCTGTATCTTTTTATATTTTTTAAAGCAGAGATAGCCGAAGAAACAGTGCCTTTGGCCTGGTACCTGATTCATCTCATGGTGATAGCGTGGAAGCTATCAATGAGGCACTTTTGGACCGTCCAGTAGGTGAAGTCTACAGTAATGCCGTCATGTCCCGAAGCCTAGAAACCTCGCCTGATACACCTTCGTCCGTCTCACAAAAAGCAGCTTTTTTTGCGCAAGTATGTTACACTATTGTTTTTTTTCCATGATTTACAGATGAAGTATTTAGCTTTCATATTAGTTTTTATACAGTAATTCTCTGAACATCTAATAGAACATGAACCATAGAGGGAATAATACAACTTAATAAGTACTATCATTGACTTACATAGCTTGTGAGCACAAACAGTAATTATGATTTGTAACTGTTTAAGCTTTCAGCTAAATTCCCATGCAAATGTTATCTAGTTAGTGTTACTGTCATGGCTGTTTACAAGCCCATGCTTCTGTCAGCTTTCATTTTGTTTATTATTTGACCTGTTAAAGGTTTCAGCTAAATTCCCAGGCAAATGTTATCTACTTAGTGTTACTGTCATGGCTGTTTACAAGCCCATGCTTCTGTCAGCTTTCATTTTGTTTATTATTAATTTAATCTTTTGTTATATATGCATGAAACCTTTGTCATATTATTCTTTTTTTTTGTTACTTAGTGGTATCTGTGCAAATGTAATTTTGGTTTTATTAGTGCTTTATTATGTATAATAATTGGATTTGGATACATCTGGTTTTCAATACTTTTAATACTATAAGGGCATGCTTATTCTTGTATATACAGTATAAGCTTACTACGCAGATAGTTCTAACTTTGATTTCCCGTTCTTTAAGTGTACTCATTTATTATTTGGAGTTGCCATGGGCTAGCAGGTGACAGACACTGCAAAGGTATTTTAAGACTTTTGCATAACTTTGTGAATAATTTATTTTCATGTGATTGTTTAGTATATATGGAAGAGCTACCAAGATGTATCACAGTCTACAATGCTGACTTCTTAATGTAGGTTTGGAGATTAATGCCTTATATGCGTATATACATATTATTTTGGTTGATAGTTTGTTTTAGGATTTTTTTTTGCTAATATTTTTATTTGCTGTTGCAGCTTGAACAAAAAACCCTCTCAGATACCATGGCACCAAAACGTGGCACTCGATTCAGTCATAGAAGAGACAGAGGAACAAGGTATTCTTTTTGAATTTTAAGTGCTTTTTAAGAAGTAATAATTTTTGAAGAATACAAAACACATATGAGTTAGAGTTTTCATGAATGCATTTTATAATTGCAGTATGTGTAATGCAATATGTGCTGTCTTATATACATATACGATATTAATTATCTGCATGTTTACATATTAGGTGGGAATTCATCTAAAATAAGTATAGGTTATTTTTTAGATGGGGTATGACCTAGCTTTTAACTCTTTTATTTTTATTTTTTTTTTTATTTCCTAGATTTGAGCAGATAGCAAACTTCTTTGAAATGTAAGAGGATTTATCGTTGAGAGTTGTAGAGTACAATTGTTATTTTTTTATAATTTTTTTTGTTTATTTCTTATTCATTTTTAGCACACACACTCATTATTATGCAGTAAGATAATTAATTAAGCAATATCTATCAGATGCTTTTGTAGTATCATTAATAAGTGTACTTTTAGAATGTAGTTATTTTACCACATTGTTATTTTCTGTTCATTGTGTTCTATGTGTAAAGTTGGTTATGCTTCACCAAGTAGATATTACTCATGGGTACTCACTCATGCTCTAGAGCAAATTAGTATTCGTGTGTCGATTGTCTTAAGTTTTCTAGTTGTGACCGTCCCTTGATAGGTACACAGAATTTAGTAGCTGTATTGACTAAAGACTGTTCCTTAACTTACTAAAGTTTGGTAAAATACACAGATGTCAACTCCCTTAAACACTGATACCCATGTGATCTCAACTGTTCCCAAAGACTAGGATTGTAATCTCACCATATTACCATTAAATTAATTTAAAATATATGATATAACTTTTTACAGCTATAGAAACAGTATTTTATTACTTTAGTGGGATATAATAAAAGTCACTTTGATGATTATTCTACAAACAGTTTGCAATATATATATATATATATATATATATATATATATATATATATATATATATATATATATATATATATATATATATATATATATATATATATATATATATATATATATATATATATATATATATATATATACACAGTATATATATATATATATATATATATATATATATATATATATATATATATATATATATATATATATATATATATATATATATATATATATATATATATATATATATATATATATATATATATATATATATATATATATATATATATATATATATATATATATATATATATACACAGTATATATATCGTATTTTGCTGCTTATAAGCTGCTCTGATGCGTTAGATGCCTCCCAAATTTTGAAGGAAAGAAATTGGAAAAGAAAATTTCCCCTGTACTTCATAGTCCTCGCCACTAACCCCTACTTTACCCACTGATTTGCATATTTCAGTATGAAAACCTAAATAATCATGACAAATTCGTCGCAGACCATGAATATGTACCATATTTTGGGTAACTATACAAAATGTAATAATCAGAAGAGAAGTTAGAGTTTATAAGACACTGATGCCTGACCTAATTGCTGCCTGAAATCCATACTCATCGTGACAAATTCATCATTTTGAAGTACTGAATATCAATACCCACTTTTCTGACCACTCATGCAGACTATTTAGATCTTCCTGAAGTTCTCTACCATTGTTCTCGTTTCTTACTTTCTTCACAACCTTTGTATCATTTGCAAGCATATTCATGAATGAGTTTACAGACTCGGGTAGGTCATTTACATATACAAGGAAAAAAGTGGCCCCAAAACGGAACCCTGTGGAACTCCATTACTAACTCTTCTCTATTCAGACACTGTCTTACTATAACCCTTTGTTCCCTTTCATCTAAGTTTGTTTTCATCCATTTCAAGACATTTCCACCTATTCTAGCCATTACTTGGTGCTTCTTAATAAGTCTCACGTGTGGGACAGTGTCAAATGCTTTCTAGAAGTCTAGGAATATGCAATCTGCCCAGCCCTTTCTTTCCTGTAAGATTTGGCTTACCTCATCATAAAATTTTAATAAGTTTGTTGCTGTTGATCTACCTTCTCTAAAGCCATGTTGTCTCACTGACAAAAAGTTGAAGGATTCCAAGTGAAGAGAGCTATGTTTCCTTAGTAGTTTCTCCATAACTACAAACTATGCTGGTCAAGGAAACAGGTCTATAATTTAGAGCCGTATCCCTCCTTCCTTTTTTGAAGATAGGTATCACGTTCGCTTGTTTCCAGCTTCTTGGAATCTCCCCTGACTGCAGCGACTTTTTAAATATGATACTTAGTGCCACTGATATTGAGTTTGCGCATTTTTTAAGTACATGAGGGGATACAACATCAGGACCTGTAGCTTTATGGACATCTAACTCCATCAGCACTTATCATGCCTCTGTGGCTGAAAGGATGATGTTCTCTAATACTGGCCCATGAGCTTCTATCTCTGCAATCTGAGGGGGTGGGGTATTTTGTACTGTAAATACTGACTGAAACTCCTTGTTCAATTCTTTGCAGATCTCTTCATCCATCTCAGTGATGCTTCCATCCGCTCTCTTAAGCTTTAAAGCCTGTTCTTTTACCTTCAGTTTTCCATTGATAAAGCTGTGGAAAAGCTTGGGATTTTCTTTAGCCTTACTGGTGATGTCCCTTTCATAGTCTCTCTCTGCCTCTCTTCTTTTACTTAGGTAATCATTTCTTGCTCTTTTATAGGTCTGCCAGGTATTTATGTTTTTTCTCCTTCTATACCTTTTCCAGCATTTGTCTCTCCACTCCTTAGCTCTTTTATGCTCATTATCGAACCATTTCTCTCTGGCATGAATTACACCTACTTTGGTGAAAAGTATGCAGCAATTTACTATCTTCCCATATTTCTCACCAAAGATGTCGTACATTTCTTGTACAGATTTGTTGTAAAATTAGGTCCTCCAATCAATAACTTCAAAAAGCTTACTCATTTTGATGCGATCTCCTTTCGGATAGTCCTCCTCGTGTCCTCAGTACCTCTACTCTCAGGCAGAACATCTTCAATGATATACTCCATCAACAACACACAGTGGTAACTCTTTCCAGTTGGTGGTTCATACTCAATTTTTTTAATATCCAACACATTATCTGTGAATACTAGATCAAGAGAAAAGAGAGAGAGAGAGAGAGAGAGAGAGAGAGAGAGAGAGAGAGAGAGAGAGAGAGAGTTCTGGAGAATCAAAAACTGATTGTGAAGAGACCTGTTGAAAATATATTTAAGTAACTTCCCACAACCAATTAAGCTTAGAAAGAGATGTTGGTCCTAGCATATAATTTAGAAATACTTTTAAAGATGGTTCAAGCAGCGCTCTCGAAGTTCCAATAGCCACACAAATACACAAAATCATATTTGAATAGGGAAAAACTGTCCAATAATTAGAGTGATATGTGGGATTGCTATTGAAATACTTAATATTTGGTTAAATGTAGGCAGTAC